>WAAE01006739.1:0-59192 GCA_013400495.1 Nicator chloris
TAATGAAAGATATTCCCTCAATAAAATGAGAAAGGAAAGGTTTAGTAGTTATTTTTTTTGTGGGGGTCTGATAAAAGATATTCCCTTTTTTGAAAGTATACTCAAACTAAGGGACAGGCCAAGCTGTAAAGTGTGTTGGGTGTATACTCTTCTTTTTTTCCTCGTACAGAAGTTTGAATATGCCTTTCCTAAATAGTTTAAAATAACTACTTTAAAAATGCAATTTTTTTTAATATTTAAAATATTGCTAATATGCTACTGTGCAGCTAAGATACTTGTGTGCAGCCACAAGGAAAAGGATAAGCTATGGAATTTGTACTTGCATTTGTAATGGGTAACGAGAGAGCAGTGTTGCACACTTTTTTGTGTCATTAATTATACAGGTCTTACCTTTTCCATTTCAATTTTCCCATCCCGTAGGCAGCCTTTCTTTCTTTCTTTCCCAAATGTGGCTGCAGACCACAAATGTGACACAGTTGCAGTGTCCTGTGCTGAGGACTGAACTCTCTAAACTTGTGGCTACAAAGGTGTAGTGAGGTGTGTGCCTCAAGAGTTGTAACTGTGTTGAGTTTTTCTTGAAGGAAAATAAATTTGTCAGGCAGGAGCCTCTGTAAACACAAATATTCTCTCAGGAGTTTTCTATTCTAATGTTAATTTAGAATTCTTATAAATAAGGGGGATTTTATTTCCTTGACAGGTGGTCTTGGTAACTGGACAGCTTTGGAGGGGAAAAGATGAAAAATATGCTTGGCTCATCAATAGCTGATGTATTAATGTCATCCCAGTGTCACTATGTGAAAGAAAAAGTACCTTTCTGTCTTGACTTCAGGTAAGTGCCTGTTGTATACCATGCCTCACCATGGGACATGGTGAAACTTTGGGAGTATCTAAGAAAACGACAGTGTATGTCTGAAATTAATTTCAAAAAAGAGTGGCAAATTTTGGTCACGTGCAAGACATGAGGTGCTTTACTTTAAGCTCTTTCTTTACAGAAACCCTGTCCAGCTAAACTGGGGGCCACAGCCCCTTTCTGGAGTCTAATGTGTCATCAGGTGTAGACCATACAGTGAGGGCATTCTGTAGCCAGGGATGCCTGTAGCTGCAGAGCACAAGCCTGCCAGTACCTGGAGCCTAATGCACTGTCAGGTGCTGAGAACACAGTGCCCATAGTTTCTTGGCAGTCAGGCTAAATGATCCTTGTAGGACCCTTCCAACTGAACTATTCTGATGAGAAGTGTGCCATGGTTCCTCAGCTGTCTAAAAGAAAAGACACCAATATGTCCTTCCTGTGGCTGCTGGTCAAGGTAGGTGGATCAGACCACATTTTGCTCAGAACACAGATGGGGAAAACATCTATTCCAAGGTATCAGTTGTTCTATCAAAGGGTTAATATTACTTTGTTATTGTTATGAAGGAAGGCCTGGCAGCTAAATGAACTAGATCCTTTTGGAGTAATCAATGGAGGGTACCTAGAGAATAAAAAATAGAGCAGTCAGATTATGATCCATCCTGAGAGTGTTTTTTAAACTTCCAGTGACCTGAGTCAAGAAATTCTTGGATCACAAAGCTGAATCATCATGTTTAAGAGCTCTATGTGACATTGTCTTCCAGAAAACTGGTTATCTCATTTTAACGTGCAAAATATTTGACATTTTACAAACCTTCCAGCAAAGAGTCACGTACCTGAGCTCTTTATTATATGTCAGTATTTTCTTGTGCTTATTTAAATTGGCCATTCTTGTTTGAAATTCCCTAGTTGTTGTATGAGGTGAAACAGTGAACAGTGGATTCCTGTTCACTTTCACTACTCCACAGTAGATACTCTCTAGACCCCTATCCATTTCTATACCTTTGTCAGGTTGCACAATTCTGTCTATTTGGGCATCCCATGCATAGAAGCTGCTTTGTTCCTTTGATGAGCTGAACTGCTTCTTTCAGGACCTTTTACTATTCCTCTGTTTGAGATGGGCAAATGGACCAGAATTTAATGCAATATTCAGGATGCAGGCATAATGTTGAATAATATTGGGATATAACTTTGTTTTCTTTTGCTTTTCTGTTCTCTTTACAAGTAGTTTCTAGCATTCTTTTTGGTTTTGTGGTTTTTGTTTGTTTGGTTTTGACTGCTCCTGAGTTGATATTCTCATAGGAGACTCTGCCTTAGTCTTTTTCTGAAAGGACTAAAAACTCCTGATACCTAGAGAGGAGGGTTAGGACTGGCCTTTTTTAAAGTGTGGCACTTTATACTTTTTAATTCCAAAGTGCATCTGTTATTTTATTACATAGTATCTCAATATTATAAGATGTTTTTGCAGCATGCTGTAGTTTTTCTCTGTACTGTGATAACTAGACAGTTATTGTATGATTATCATCTCAGTATTTCTTTTTTCCAGGCCATTTATGAATATAGCAGAGATTCCTATTAGATGGTGAGCTAGCTTCATTGATTTATTTTCTTGACTTGTTGCAAATGGGTTCATTGCTTTTTACATACTATTATGTTTAGCTTTAGTCTTCCTCAAGGCTTTTTTTTTTTTTTTTCCTTTGCCAGGCAGGATGCATTTGCTCTGAGACTAACATGATGTCTTGAAATAGTCTTGCTGTCTCCAGAGAGTATGCACTTTAAGGTTTCACTTTTAGGGTTTTTTTATAATTTTGTATGATTTCTATCTTTGAAATTCAGCATGTCAGTAGCTGATCTATTTTTTGGTGTCTGTAGAAATGCGGAATCTGGTGCTGATATAGTTCGGAAAGAAAGATGATAAACCGATTGTTTATACTGGTTGGGACTGAATCAAGAGTTGCTTCCAATTTTGTGTATTTCCTAGCTGCCTGTTACTTAAAAAGTTATTTACAGTACCCAGAAATCCAGTATCATCTGTGTGATCAATGTAAAATGTTTCACATTTTACTTCAGAGTAATTAAAATAATTGGAATGATAGTTCCTGGGATTTCCACATACCATTGCCTTCCTGCCACCATGTTTCCTTTATACATGCAGTGTCCAAGTCCTTTTTTAGAGTAAGCATTCTGTGTCTGCCATCAATGTGTTTTAGAACTCTGTGGAACGTGGAAACCGTTGTTTTGTTTTTCTGTCACTGTACCCCGTTCATATCAAACTTCTTGAAACTTTTTTTTACTATGTTACTTTTGTGTAACTTCTATCGCATTCTTTACTTGAACTTGCAATGTCTACCACAGGATTTACGACGGGATACATTGTTTCCTGTGTGCACCAGTCTGCTTCCTACTTGTCAGTTTGAAGCTTCTGCATAGTCTTCCTAATGGGAAGCGCAGATCCTATTTCCCTCTCACTTTAAGCAGAAATTTGTTCATCCTTTTCTGGGTTTAATCCACTCTAGAAGCTGCCCAGTCCCTGGTGAACCTGAGCCTCACTTCCTTACTCCATTCCTATAGCCAATCATTGAAACTTTGCCTCCTCACCAGCTGGATTCTGGTGGCAGTCTTGATCTTTGGCATTTTATGTTCAACCTCCAGAATTTTTCTTCTTTCTTTTATGTGGTACCCAGATGGGCTACAACCTCTGCCTCCTTCCCAGCATTTCCTAACTTTTCCAGGCTTTTTTGTAAATGTTGTAGTGTAGCACCAAAGGGCACATAAGAAGACTGTCTCTGGCATCAGGAGCCAAACCTATTTGGTACCTGGCAATGGAACCACTTGTGGCTATTGCTTGTCCCTTTTTCTCATATAAGGTTTTTGCTGCAGGGAGTTATTGCCAGTGAAAGAAGAAACTCAGACACCTTGTACAGAGAGGCGACTATTGATAAGGATTATCACATTATTTAGCAGTTGCCATGAAACTGGGCCTGGAGAAGCTTTTCAGTGCCCTAAAAAAGCATCCTCAATTTAACCTCTTTCTTTAGGCAGCAACAGGTTTTTTGCCTGCAGATGAGACTATGCAAGGATTGCCATGAGGGCTCTGTGCTGTACATTCTTCCACCTATGGCACAATCAAGTCATAAGGTAGAGCTCTATGTCTGAGGATCACGGGGTGCCTGGAATGAATGTCTTTGCATCACCTACACACAGGTCAGGTAATCATGTGACACTTGATACTTTACCCTGGAAATTGTCACCCTCTAGCTAGGCTTCTGACTGCATTTCTCTTGCACATCTGGACTGACTCAGGTATTCCTATATGGGATGGCAATGCAGCTTCCAGTTAAAGAATTGAGAAGTAATTACATTAAATGTGTCATTAACAACTGTATTCGTCATCTTTTGTAACAAATTATGCTGAGGCATTGAATCCAAATTAAGAGATGCTGAGGCTTATCTTTATCTTATGCTTAGTTTAAAAGAAGCTGGCATTCTCCATTCCTGTTACTTAGCTATGGACTTGATGTAAGGTGGAAGGAAGAGCTCCAGTCATGTAAGGTGTATTTGCATCAGCGTGTTACTAAGCTGGTGATCCCTGAGCTGTAGAGGGGTCAAACGGAGGTCATTAAGGTGGAGGAAAAGAGTCCCTAGAGGTTAGAAAGTTTATTGCAGTAAAACATAGAAAATGTGTGCCACTCTGTTGAGAGGTCTGTATTCCTTATTGTCCTTCTGAAACAAATCTGTGTGTCAGGCTATGTGGTCACATACATCTTCTAGTTAATTTTAGTGGTACTGAGAAAACTTAGTATTGAAGGCTCAAAAATGCTACTTTAAATTAGAGTTTGAGCTTGTGTTGATTGTTTGCCAGCTAACTTGCTGTCACTAGCACAAGTAGAAATTCTTATTTAGACAACCTGAAATATTTATAGCACAAATGTTTATGACATAGAAGAATTTTTCCAGACAGGTAATGTGTGTGTAGTTAGGTGAGCACAATTAAAATTATCATCTAAGGAGTTAAAGAAGAATAAAAATTGAATTTATCTGTTGTTATGAGGACAAATTCTTTTCTGGCCAAATGACCAATTTCAAGGAAGTTCAAGGGATTTAAGAGGCACATACCATTGATTCTGCATCAGTTTGTCAGCTCCATACCTGGCCTAGGACTGAACATTGTCTCTTGAACATGCACATGTTCTGTGTTGGTCCTTCCCACAATTTCAGATTTGTTCTTAATTATACCAAAGAAGGAAATAAACTCTGCGTCCTTGCAAAATTTTCATGGCTCTTCTGATTTGGGGTGTTGCAGGGTGTAGCTAATGCTCTGAAAAGGCTTCGGGATTCCTGGATGAAAGGTGTGATGAAAGAAGTGTATTGTTATTGTTTTAGGGGAGGAATCATGCTACTGGGTAAGCCTCTGTCACTGAGACTTGCTGGACTTGTTTGTTCTGACTTGCCTATGACTCCTTTCTTTCTTAATTCGGGAGATAAAGCCTCAAGTCTATGCTGAGATGCTGCACAGTGTGTCGTGGTGTTCGGGACGGTGGATCTCCCAGAGAGAAGAGCTTCTTGCTGACCTCTCAGTGGTACCCAGAGGTGAGTGCCACAAGCTTCTGGCTTGCTTCTTGGTATTTTGGGCAGAATGGCTACATGGTGTGTAGATTTTTAGGGCAGTTTGAGCTTCGACCAAGGGTGTGGGGAGAATGGCCCTAGTTCTGAGCTTGGTTCTGATTTGATCTACCTTTCATGCATCATTAATCCATCTGATATTTAAGCCTTTCTCCTCACCCAAAATGCATTTGTTTTCTGAGAATTCTCTAGCTCAGTTACAGCACAGTATGGCAAATCAAGGTGGCCTATGTGGAGAGCAGGTGAGAGACATCTCACACTGCCCTGACTGACCTACCGTTTGTGCTAGCACGGTTAGAATGTGTTGCAGGCATAACTGCTGAACCAGAGGATGAGCTGAGTACAGTTGGTAAAAGTAGATTCTTGTGTTTTTGATTATTTTCATGGACTTCGTATGCAGCCAGTGAAGTGTTAATCTGTGTGGAATCAGCTTGGAAACACACCAAATCTGGCACCTGACGATTTCGCCCGCCCTGCGTTGGAATGAAAATCAAACTGAAAACCCACAGAGAATGTAACTGCTTGTATGGTGTCTTGCTTTTGGAGTAGATTTCAAGAAATCAAAGGATGAAAGGAGACAGGCAGAACTCTTTTTGAGGGCTGGAAAGCAGAGATGTACTGCTATAATCTGTGATTGCCAAACTAACAGAACAAGATACTTGTCTATGACCAACACAGCTGGAAGGGGAAATCTGAGATGTAAAGATGATGTAAAAGTTACAGAAATTTTTCCTAAACTGATTGCAGTCAGTGGCCCTGTACTTAACATTTTCTTATGCAGATTCATGCAGATTGTAAATCTTTATGTAGTGAGTAGTTCTCCTACTTCTACTAAAACTTGTTTCAGAACATGAGAGTCTTTCTCAAGACGTTGGCTGTGGCAGTCAACTGTAGAAAGACAAATAAGTGATAAAGGATATCTCAGTCCTTGACATTAGAGTTACATCCCACAGACTGTTGTATTGGTATGGGAGGCTACCTCTATCCCAACAATTAAAAAGCATAAAACTTCCAAACAGTAGTGTGCAAAATGGATGAGAGAGTAAGGAACAGCAAACCTTTTGTGCTGATTGCAGAGGTGATTGGATAACCAGGGAAGCCTGTGTGAGCAGCATTTTGGCATCATGGTTACACTTGCTGGGAAGCTTTGCATTAAGACAGTTCAAAGTCTGAATGCTGCCCTTGAATCTTGAAGCAAATGACAAGAGCTGTTTTTGGAGTGGTTGTCTTTACTCAGCTGAAGTGTGCTCTGGGGAAGCAGCAAGACCTTGGTAAAATTGGATGGTTAAGGGGAGGAGCTCAATTAGTAAGTGGCAAATACATTACTGATGCTTTATCTGACTGCAGAGGGGTGGCATGCAGCACCTACTGTTTTTGTGGGCTGTTCAAGGGTGTGGGGAGATCAAGCTGATTCAGTATGACGCATAGAAAAACGCACACTTTATTTCCCTCAGCAGATCCCTTCAATGTTTGGAAGTCTTTCATTGTATCAGAATGCTTAAGAAGATATCAAACATTGAGTAATTGAGGCTGGTACGTAACTGACCTCATCTAAACAAGGGTCTGGCAGTACTTAGACACTAGCTTCTTCTGCTTCAGTTCTCAAAGTAGCTGAGGTTGTTGTCCCATTCTTTTAGAAGTGCGTGTCCTGAGTATGCCACAAGAGCACAGGAGAAGTGCTAGGATGGTGTGGTTGTTTGTGGTAAAGGTGGGGGTGAAATTAGCAAGTCTTGCTTTGTGGGCCTGTGCTTTTTCTATAGGCCTCCTGGACTAAATGTATCTTATTTCCTGCCATTCTCAACCACCCTGCCAAGGCAGATAGCTCCAGGGACCTAGTCTGGATTTTCAAATCACACTCACCAGGCCAGCAGATTAGTCTGTTCAGTTGTCTTGTGAAAGGTCCTATTTCTAGGAAGAGTGATTGTAGAGTGATGTAGCTGAATCCATCAACTGGGAAAACTGGTCATGGCTATAAATGTGGAGAGACCTTCCTCATCAGATGTGCCACCCAAACTCTGCCACTGGCTCTTCCAAGAATACTGGATTATCAGTTGGCAGGGGTATAATAATAAAAAATATAATAATAAATGCATTATAGGAAGAAAGCAGACCACATTGAAGAGGTTGCGTGTTTTTTTCTATGTGGAACATGGCAAACCACTTTCAGTAAAGAGCTGGTACAAGAAAACATGGTTTGGATTAATCTAAAAGCAAATCTAGTTTGGGATGCTATGAGGTCTTGGCTTAAGAAGTCAAAAAATATCAAGGGCAGATCTGTAAAGCAGAACAGGGTAGCTGTTCCCTGCTTATTCAGCAGTTCAGTGATTAGGGCACCTGATAAAGTTAGACTTTCTTTTCTTGTCTGAACAGATGTTTTCTGATTAGTTTGCTGGTGCTGCTCTTGCTGAGGCTTTTGATAACATACAGAAACTCAACCAGAGGAGATGGATAATCTCAATAAAGTGAATCAAATCCTGTCAGGCAGAGATGGGAGCTGAACTTGCACAACTTGCATTGTGAATGAGTGTAGTAACCTTTTAGGAAGTTTGGTACAGGATGAGAGACGAAAACCAGCTTGTCACCTGTGTATTGTGCTTGTCTTTTGCTTTTGGATAAATGTTCCAAATTCAAAGGTAAAGAATACATTTAGGGCTGATCAGAAGTCCAACCTGAAATCCTATGTTCTCCTTCATTGGTTTCACAAGGAAGACCCATTTTAGCTCTGTAAAATTTCAGTATAACGCTTCTTCATAATATGCCAATAACTATTAATGTAGCTTTATTTCTTGCTGTATTTCACTTATTAAAGTATCTTATATCAAGGTTTGATTTAATATATATCTTTCTAAACACAACTTTTGTGCATTTAAAATACTTAATTATAAGAAAACATATCTATTTTCAAAATAATTAATTTGGATTTTTTTTTTCAGTACAGAATAACTTTTTAGTGATCACAGCCTTTGTCTCAGAGGCAAGGTGTGTAAACCAGGATACTTAATAGTTTGCTTTTCCTGACCTAAATTAGCTGTTATATGAACTGGAGAGGTTCTCCATGGATTATCTTGGGCCCCTTGGGAATGACGCATATTTTAAATGAGAACACGGATTGCTGGAGGAGGTTTAATGTTCGCCGATAGTATTGCCAAGATAAGCAGGTCTGTACTGAACTAAAGGATCTTGGGTTTGAAACTTCTCACTAATTCACTGCAGACTGAAAGCTGCCAGATATAGACCATGAAGAGGTGGTTTTAAGAGCAGAGAGGACTTGGCGTTTGAGATCTCCCAGTGGAGTCTGGGTCTGATCTCTTGTTAGGGTTTGCTCCTGTGGAATTTGAGTTACATCATTCATGCTAGAGGGTGAATGCATTGGTGTTACCTGAATTCCCGTGTTGGCCCCACTAGGAGTTGATTTGCAGCTTACTGGAGTTTGGGCAGAAAAAAAAGTCAAAGCCTGTGATATAAGGAAACAAGAAATGTGAGGCTGTAGAAAACACTAGACTCTAGAAGGCATCACACAAACAGCTGTGGTATTCAGGGTCTTCTGAGGAGAAAACCTATCTATTAAGAAGTGTCTCTTTGCCACAGGAAGAAGGAAAGGATGCATCCATGGTGGAAGGCTTTCATCAGAACTGCAGAGGATCAGTGTTTCTCTGGGCACTGAGTGTTGCTGGGTGGAGCAGACTTTGCTTGGTTACTAGAGTGCAGAGAAGACCATGTCTAATTCCTTAACAGGGGGATCCACCTGCCACTAAATTAAATAACTATGGAGCTGGATGTCCCAAGCACAGGAATCCCCAGCAAGGTGGTTATTCTGGTAGCACAACAGTCCTGTTCTCTGTGGCACCATAGCAAAAAAAGGTAGGGGAGTGAAAAGCTGGTTGGAGGTGTAATGTGTACACATAATGAAAGCATTGAGTGGATATTGAACTGTCTTTCAGTAACTATCCTAACCTGTGTCTCAGCAGAGCTAGGCATACCTAGTTGTGAGATAAAATAGAAAACAAAAAACCAACAAAAAATGGGGGCTGCTGAGCTGAATCCTGCCGACAGACATTACAGTTGAAGGACACTGGTAGCTGTACACTGTAGAAGTTGATGAGTCTCCCTGCTTCCATTGCAAAAGGGTTTTTTTCCTATTCTATTGCATTTAGCAAGATGGAAGTCAAAAACATCCTGCTAAAGGGAAGAAATTATTTTGGTTTTGAAGAGATATTTCCACTTTAATTTGTATATCCTATATACAAATTAATTACCTGTATGTGGATGTTGTTGACACCTTGGGGATATTGGTGGATGAGAAGCTCAACATGACCCAGCAATATGCACTCACAGCCCAGAAAGCCAACTCTGACCTGGGCTGCATCAAAAGAATTGTGGCCAGCAGTTTGAGGGAGATGATTCTACTCTGCTCTTGCAGAGTACTGGAGTACTCATCCAGCTCTGGATAAGCCCAATGTAAGAAGGACACGGACCTTTTGGAGCAAGGCCAGAGAAGGGTTGTGAAGATAATCAGAGGGCTGGAATAGCTCTCCTGTGAAGACAGACTGAGAGAATTGTGGTTGTTCAACCTGGAGAAGAGGAAGCTCCTGGGAGATACTCTGAAGAAATTCTTCATTGTGAAGGTGATGAGGCACTTGAACAGGTTGCCCAGAGAAGTTGTGGATGCTCCATCCCTGCCTGGAAGTGTTCATGGCCATGTTGGGTGGGGCTCTGAGCAACCTTGTCGAGTGCAAGGTGTCCCTGCCTGTGGCAACTTGGAACTTGATGATTTTTAAGAGTCCATTCCCACACAAACAATTCTATGATTCTATTATATGAATGCTTTAAACTTTTTTCTTAAAAAAATGCTAATTTAAATCAGTATTAGAAGTGGTGTAGGGTTTTATTCCTTATCTCCCATGTTTCCTTTTCCCTCAGCACTACAGCAGTTCCTAAGGTTTCTCTTTCCCTTTGCAAGTCTGTGTGACCTGTGGGGAACGAGCAGTTCTGAAATGTTGGAGAAGGGGGTCTGTGCTGCCAGTGTTTGTGGCTGTAGCTGGTATTTGCACTAAAAAGAATCAGAGACAAATGGCTGGAAAGACAGTATTGCCTGTGAGAGCATGGGTCTCACAGACAAGGAGATGCTCACTTTTTTTAATCCTAAGTTTTGTAGCTTTGGCATAAGGCCGTATTTTGAGGAGACCTCTCTGGATACAGTTCACAAAATGCAGCAGTTATGATCCAAGAGTACTGTTGCCTCAATATCTGCAGAGTCAGCCACACGCTGCCAGGGCTGCACCGTGTGTTCTCTGTGCCAGGAGCAGTGGAGGGATGGTGCTCCAATTGCCATTCAGGTGGAAGCCTGTTGGAGTGGGGACAGCTGCAGGACAGGGAACCAGTCTGATTGAGATGGATGGGAGTGGCTCAGGCTGGAAGCAAAAGCTGTCCAGAGAGAAGAGCAAAGTGAGATGCAAACTCTGCCTCTTTCAAGCATGAGATGTGGCTACTAAGGAGGGACAGAGGCATGTTGCCATAGTGGGGTCTTCTGATTAGCCAAGAGGCTTGCCCTCAAGGGTAATAACTGACTGCCCATGGGGTATGTTGCAATTCCCTGGGACTGGGAAAGGCTGTGAGATGAGTATGGGAGTGTTCCATGGAAGGCTGCAGTGTATTGAAGAAACTGAGGCAGAACAGTTCCACTGGTTTTAGGGTTTTATCTGAATCTCTGTTTCTGCTAAACCCTCAGAGCTGATGGATCGTGTATACAGTGAAGGTCTAGATGGTGAGAAGTCAAGGCCTCAGTGGAGCCAGTTGAGTTCTAGTGGGCGTTATTTATGTGCTTATTGCAACTTGCGGTTTGCAAAGAAGTACTCTTGGCCAGCCTGGGTTTTCAGATTCCTATCAACTGCCCTACAGCCTTGACAGCAGGAAACTGAGCCACTCTGGTAGGGGAAAACTTGGGCTGTGCATTGGAAGACGAGAACTTGCCCCAGTAAACTTTCCCAGAAGGAAAGGTGCTGGGTTTCTCCACAGCATGTTACTCTGAAGCAGAAGACTTGATCTTGATCACCCGTCCTGCATATTTTGGTAACACTAAGTTGCTGCTCATGACTACCTGCAGTTGTGATGCTGGCTGAAGCTCCTCTATTTTAACATTTTCTTTCTGGTATGCCACCTGTTTGAATATGTAAAAAATTTGCCCATTTGGCTAGCACTCTCACTAGCCAAAACCAAGATTTTATATGAGGAGATTAAACTTTAAGTTCCTTCCAACTTCCCTGTCTCTTGCTGAATACACTCTTGCTGTCTGCAGATCTGTCATAGCCTTCCTCTGTAGTGCTATCTGGTTGTTTGTTTTTTGTTTTGTTTTGTTTTTTCCCCTGTTTGTTTTTCTTGCCATTTCTTGCTTGTGGCTTTCCTTGGTTTTCTTCCCATCAGAGCAGAGGGTATAATACCATCCCCCTCTCTAACCACTTCGCTGCCTTTTGCTGTCTTGGATTTTTACACCAGACTCTTGTCTTTACTCCTCATCAGCCCACTCAGCTCATTTCCTGAGATGTAGCCTCTGCTGGTAACCTGCTCTGCTTTCACTGTGATTTCTTCTTTTCCACCTTGTAGTCAGAAAACCTGCAAACACTTATTCTCTCTGCCTGCCTTTCTTCCTCTTCCTGCCTGTGTCTTCTTAGATTTAGCTCAGAGATGGCTGTGCCATAGGCCTGAAAAGGGGAAAACAGTGTTTAGTGTGTCTGGTTCACTGCAATACAAGCACAGATCAGGAGGTGTAAAGCAGCATGGTGAGCAGCCAGCCAGTCCTCCTCCTGAGGGCTGGCTGCTGCCATTTGTCACTCCAGGATATCTGAGAGATTATCTCAGGTGTTTTTCTGACACCTTGTACTAATGCAGACCATGTTGCAGAGACTCAGTAGGTGGCATGACAATTATCACACGGTGTGCTGTGGAATTACTGGGGATCTTTGATAATTGTGCTTAAGGTTTTGCATCATCCTACAATAAAGCTACTGAGGGCACGTGCAAAAATGCAGTTTTCCTAATGTTCTGTTGCTTGATACTGCACTGGAGGACATAAGTGGAGGAGAAAGTTTTCTGTGCCTTTCTCCATGGGTGAGTCAAGTTCTCAACCATTTTATAGGTCTGCTTTTGGCTTTCAGAGGGTTACTACCGGATCTTGTTGCCATGTCACATTTACACACAAGTACCTCTTTCTCTATAGATTGTCTGGTAGGAGACAGGATGTGGTCACTTTCAAGGTATGTGTGGCTTTGGAACAGTAACCCCCAAACACTGTAGGGACTCAATAAATGTTACTACTCATACCAATTAAATATAACCAAAGCTATGTATTATATGGCATCTCTAGATGCCTAGAGTCTCCTTGGGGCAGAGGTTATTTAATCAGTCATGAATTATTACATTTATGCTCAGTTTAAGTGCCTGTGTGGGCAGTCAGCTGCACCTGAAATCTGTGTAGCATTTCTTGAAGTGAAATTGTCTCTGCTAGAAACACCTGCACAACTTTTTCTCAGGGTATATGTGAGGCAACAGAGGCAAGTTAGAACACAGGAAATTCTGACTAAATATAAAGGAAAAGATTTTGCCATGCGGATGGGCAGTGACTGGACCAGAGATCTTGAGAGACTGAGTTATCTTTCTCCTTAGAGATACTAAAAACTTGACTGGACAAGGCCTGGAGCAACCTGCTTTAATGGGGCTTAGTTTAAACAGTCACACCCTCGGAATCTAGAGGTCCTTTCCAACCTACCTCATTCTGTGGGGTTTTTCAGCTGAGCTAAGCTGTGCCAGGTATGAATGATTGTCTTTGTACTAGAGTTGAATTTCTCCATGTTGTTTTCCACAATACAGGTAGTGATCCAGATGGACGGAGCAATAAAGCGCATAGAGCCATGGAAGATCGCAGTCATTGTTGTGTCGGTGATCGTAGGCTTAGCCCTCATCATTGGCTTGATTACATTTCTTCTGTGCCACGGTAAGTGCCCTGCTATTTTGATGTTACAAGCTTTCAGGAATCTGTTGTGTTTCACTTGCTACTGTGGTCCTGCCAGACGATTTAGGCATGCAATTCGCCCCGGTATAAAACTCGCATGAGAACTTTCTAAATGCTATTTGAGAACTAGATTGATCTGAAAACCTCTAAGAATACTTGAAATGTGCTTTACTTGAAGCATGGATTACAGTTTTAACCCTCCTTTTGTTTCTTGCCCTGGTATTTCCATTGGTATTCAGTGTCTCCACTGACCAACCAAAGAACAAGAGTCTTCTGTATAAGCTGGAGGTGTGTCTAGCACTCAGGCTATGCGTGGTAAGCTTAGTCTTGAATGGGGAATGAGCAGAAACTCAACCTGGCCCCTCTGGCTAAGAATATTCCAGAAAGAGAGAGGGCAGAGATTTAGGCTTTTCAGAGCTCAGAACTCAGTTCTGGATGCCAAGAGCCCAGTTTCAGTAGCAGATCATAGAATCATTAAAGTTGGAAAAGATCTTTAAGATTACCAAGTCCAACCATCTTGGCTCACAACTTGAAGACAATTAATTCCATTCCCAGTCACTTGCCTCATGAATGAAGTTGAGTCATTCCATTCCCAGTCTCTGAGATACCAGTGTGAATATTTTGAAATGCTTTCCTGCTGGAATGGAATTAATCATGTGGCCATCTCAGGTCACCAAGAGTCGATGAGGCTGTGGTTTGCACAAGGACACCAGAAGGAGCAGCGGCAGAGCTACAGCTCAGCTTTGCTTTTTGCCAGCTCTGTGTTACAGGGCTCCTCTCTGCCATACACCTGAGAATCAGATATTAAAGTTAACCCAACCACTGAATGGATGCAAACAGCTCTGCCCTATGTGCCTCTCAGAGGGTCAGGAACATGCCAGAGTGCAGCTGGAGAGGAGTGGATGTGTCTGAGTCAGAAGGGCTCCTCTGTCTCATGCTGTGCTCACCTCAGGCCAACAAGAAGATGGACCCCAGGGAAATGTTGTAGTGGGTATAATTTATAGCGCCTTGGGATGGTCCTCAAAGAAGAAATGAGCCCCTAGATGGTCCATGGAGCAACAGGATGGTCCAGAATCCCCTTTTCCCAAAGTGCTGCTAAAGCTGTAATTTCACAGTTGACAGGATCCCTGGCAAGGCCAGGCACCTTTGCTTGTGCCGTGTTCCGTGAGATACTGTGCATCTTGGAATTGTACTAAAGGTGATCATCTACCTTTCCTTCTTTTTCTCTTCTGTAGATCAAGACAGATATTACAATGCATCTTTCCTAATAACCAACGTTGACTACAATCCTCAGTATGAAAGGCAAACTACAGATGAGTTCAGGAACCTAAGTGAAGATATTGAAACCATGGTAAACTAAAAGCTTCTCTGTTTACACCTGACCTATGGTGAAGAGTTCTGCAAATGTGTGATTGAAAATAGAGTCAGAGGTGATTGTGCCTCATCCCTACATGGCTGGCCTTACGTTTCACTCCTTGCTGTTGTGGCTTAGAGATGCATAGCTGACTTTGCACATGCAGATAGTAAGCTCAGGTGCTGTATGTTCCAGAAGCCCTGTGGTAGAACTGACAACCACAGAGCAGAATGGACAGTGAAATCAGCCAACTCGGCTGTTTAGTTTGGATCTGCATCCTCTTATAGGGGTAGCTTTGGTGTAAAGGTGGAGATCTGAAGGCATTTTCATGTGTTTCAGAGGCTCATGAGACTGTTATATTGTAAAAGCATGTACTTTTCACAGGTGTATTTTAACAGATTCTTTTCTTTTAACAGATATCTGAAGTATTCAGGGGATCCTTTCTAAGTAAAAGATACATCAGGTCCCACGTGGTCAGTCTGAGGTAAGTAATGTGAAGGCCAGAAATAAGCAGGGATGTGCTAAATGCTTTTTCTTCCTACCTGTTGACCATATGGAGCATTCCTGGTTGCATATGCTTTGGTTTCCCCAGCAGGGTGACTTGTCTTGTCTGGTTGAGGCTGTCCTCCAGTGCTCACAACACTGAGGACTCAGTTACCTTTAGAGGTCAGCAAGCAAGAGAGGTTTGGCCTTACACATCTGCAGATTGATTACCTGTACACCAGTTGTTTGTGGCTGTGATACAGTAACTGGATTATTGTGTGATCCCCATCTTCACTACTAGTTAACAGCCTGAGAGATGCAGAATAAGCTCCTTTTCACACTTATTTCTTCCTGTGTAAGCTCGAGCTGGTGTTTACCCCTCTGCATGATGTACAGTAGGAGGTGATTATTCTCCTCTCTCTGTGAAAAGGCCTGAAGCAATAAATGATTCCACTGTGAGATACATGGATGTAGACAAGGGAACATAGACATGGATATGGTAGAGGATCCTGTGTGAGAGATTTAACTGTCTCCCCTGCAGTAATTATGTATCACACTCAGTGTTAAGAGCTGTTGCTTCCCTCTCTTCCATGTTACTTTATTTTGGAGTTGTGCTTCTATAAGGCTCAATTCTGCTGTGAAATGTTTTTCCCTAGATAGCAAAAAATGCCAGACTTCCCACAAGTGTCCTTCACAGCACTTCTGGGATTTTTTGCCTTTCCTTGTCTCTAGGTAGTATGAGTAATTTCTTAAACTGTTCTACATAATTTTCTGATGCTGGTTTCTTCTGCAAGCCTCCCACAGTGTATGTCAAGAGAAATTGCAGAGCTTGGAAGCTAGAGTCCAAGTGACTTCTGTACACCTTTTAGGTTGATCTCTTCCAAACTTGTTTTCACTACAGATACTTTGTACAACTAGGCACTGAGACTGCTTAGCTGCATCTCTGCTCTCTTTGCCTCAAAGCTTCAGTTGGTTCTCCTTTAGATGGTTAGTTTAAGATATTGGGCCCCATGTTTTATAGTGTCAGTAAGTGACCTCAAACTATTGAGAATGTTGTATCTAAACACGAGGGATCTAACTGGCTAATAAATGGACAGGTGACTTAAATGGAAAGAAATGCCAAAAGACTTTTTTATCTTCTATTGTAACTGGATCATTTGAATGGCTGTTAGGAATGGCCTGTTGAATATCTGCTGAAGGGTTTTAATTTGCTGTAGTGTTCCCTCTGTCATTTGTGTCCTACTGATAAGGACCTGTGTGGAGGCCAAAGGGGGTGATCCCCTCTTTGCTTCTCAGATCTACTGCTTATAACTGTTCCCAGAAAATTCCCTCTGATCATTGTCATAGCAAGAAGCTTTTGCTGCCTGCTAACATGTCATCATCTTCCTTTACTTGGGCACAGCCATGCCATTTGTTCTGGACATCTGTGCAGACCAGACCCATTCTTAGATAAAGACGGCAAGCAGTACAAAGCAGAACCAGGGGCATTAGTAGGCAAAGAGAACTACACCATTTGTTTTTGTTGGTTTGTAGCCCAGATCCTGTTGGAGTGCTTGCATCTGTTGTTCTGGTATTTAAATTTCCCTCTGCTGACAGTGAAGCAACGACCTGGGGTCAAGTCAACCGTGTGTTACTCAGAAGGCTGAAAGCAACCTCGACGTACCTGAATGTTGACCAGTCTACCATAAGACTCACAGGCAAGTGCCTTAGGTTTGTGTTTTTATCTTGGAATTTGTTCCTTCCACTTTGCTGTTCTTTGTGTAATGCGTTTCACCTTAGTATGCAAATATGGGCTTATTCTTGTTTTGTTTTTTTGCCTTCTCAAAACTGTCTGTTAGGCTGACAGCCTGGGAAGTTGGAAGACAGAGCATGGAAAAAACTAAAACATATTGGCACCGATTTATTAGTGTGAGCTCTTCTCCATACATCAGAGGCTTTCCCTGTGTGACCTAGTTGTGTTGAATGAGATAGTCCCCCTCAATTCATCAAAAAAGGCTCAACTTTGTGACCATGGATTCACAAACGTCTTTAAGACATACAGTAAATTGAATAAGAACCTTTATAACCAGGCACTAAAATGCAGACTCCTCAAGCTATTAAACAATGAAAGGCTGAGGTGGTTCCCTTCTCTACCCTCTGCCATTTCCTTTGTTATTTGACAGATTGCTGTAGCGAGTGTCCACAAGATCCTGAGGATCCCTGGGCAGTAATCATCTCCCATGAATCTGTTGTGGATTGCCATCTGACTCTGACAGAGAGGTTTTTGTAGGAAAGAAATTAGAAATGTTGCAGTTTACCTCCAGACAATCCTAGCACTGAGGATTTGTGAAGACTCATCTGACCACCTTGCCACACTAAACCTGACCAAAGGCCTGTGGGCATTTGCTGGTGGCGTTGCACATTGTACACGTACATGTAACTTGGATCCACTTGCAGTCATCTCCTGCTTTTGTTAGCTCTGAGCTAAGGCAAGAAAGATGCATCCTGTGGCCTTTCACTTAAGGCTTAAGTGGCTTCACTGAGGCTTAACTGGACTTCTCCAACAGAGCAAATTACTACTTCTTGTAGTGTCACCCCGGCCAGCAATGCAAGCCATTTAATTTGTGTTTCCTGGGTACAGGGAGAGAGTCTGGGCTAGATCATGTAGCATATGAGATAAACTTACTGTGGTCTTTGTTTTTCATTCCAGAGTTGAACAAGGAAAAAGGAGATAACCTTCTAAACAACTGTAAGTACAAATGCTTTGTAGTAAAGGTCCAGGGACATAGTGCTGGAGGTTCTGTACTTACTAAATCCTTATACTTCTATGATACAAGTTAAAAATAGAATTTGTTGCAGATATTAGAGCAGTAGACAGAGCATGAACCAGGGAAGACTTCAGCTTATTGCCTTGCAGTCTTGCTGGCTTTATACATTTATAGAATCAAGCATTCTGGCTTGGTGGTGGGAAGCACTTCCTTTAATGTTGGTTGTTGGAAGTAGGGGCATGTAGTGAGCTGCTATTAGCAAGTTTGCAGAAGGAATACAGTTTTGCTGTGGGCCATGATTCTTGCTGGAATCCTTAAAAAAACTTTTTCCCTCCTTCCCCCTCCTCCCTGAAGAAAGGTTTGGCAACAGATGTCTATCAGATTTGACCTGAACTTTAAGGAGAGGCCAGAGGGTGGGAGAGAGGCAAGAGCTGTCCACACTCAGAGCAAGGCAGTGGCACCACCGTGGAGAGGTTCTGGCAGGTTCTCAGTCCTCCTGTTGTGCTCCCCCTTGAGGTCTTAGAGCTTCTCTGGAAACTGAGAGACAGCATAAGTACCCTACCAGGGCACTCCCTCAGTCCACTGCATGCTCTTGAAGACTTTGCATGTTAGCTTTCCATCTTCAAATGGCCTCTGAGAATTAACTGGTTTGACTCCAACTTCTTTCAGCTGGGTAATACCTGATTGTTGGCACAATGGCTGTAAGTAAATTGCTGGGAAGAGGACACTATTTTTTTTGTTGCTGCTGCCAAGACTAATCTGGAGGTGACCTGACAAAGTCACTTTTTTTTCAGTGTCTCAGATACACAGTCTTCAGGTCCCATGGGAGTTCATATGGGCTTGTGTGTCTGAAAACTGGCTTAATGAAAAAGCACTGATTCCTCTACCAGGCTTCTTTGCTTACCCTGCATCTATCCTGAGACACTTGTGACCATGACACTTGGTTTCCCTGCTTTAACTGAATGCTGTCTCTTAACAGAGACTCCTGCCCTGTTACACCTGTGCCTGCAGCTATGAGGGCCTTCAATCAGCTAAAGCAAAGCTGCCTTTTCTTTGACAGGCTGTGGAATACGAAGACAGGCATTCTCCTTCACAGGAGTGGAAAGAATAACTGGTGGGCAGCGTGCACGGGAGGGAGAATGGCCATGGCAGGCGAGTATTCAGCTCGATGGGACCCATCGCTGTGGTGCATCAATCATCAGTAACACTTGGCTGGTGACTGCAGCCCACTGCTTTAGAGGGTAAGTCATCAGCATCTCTCTGATCTTATAGGCCTTGGGACTCTTGAGTGCTCTGACCTTTTGTGACCCTCTGATATCTGTATCTGCTGAAAGATAATGAAGTTTTACTCTTCCTCTTTGGCAAACCTGGTCACATTGCTTTTGATGCTTAAATGGAGACCTAAGGTCCCTTAGAGATGTTGTTTTGTGTAGCTCTGGCATAACCTCAAACATCTTACAGAGTAAGAGATCCTCGGAGGTGGACTGCCAGCTTTGGAATTCTGCTCAGACCTCCAAAACAGAAAAAATTTGTCCGGAGAATTATTGTTCACGAGAGATATGGTGACCATCTCCTTGATCATGAATATGACATAGCTGTTGTGGAACTTGCCTCTCCTATTGAGTTCACAAGTGACGTGCACAGTGTCTGCCTTCCTGAAGCATCTCACATTTTCCCAGACAACACTTCCTGTTTTGTCACTGGCTGGGGAGCTTTGGAGAATGATGGTGAGTGTCTCTTGCCTCCCTGTGCCCCATCACGCATGTGCCTGAGAAGAGTGATGTTAGTTTTTTGGGTTTTTTTGTTGATTTTGAGTTCCTTAGACTTGGTGTTTAATAGGTGCATGTACCAAAGAGACCTTTAGACTTAGTTTGCTGCTTTTTTTTCTGGCTTGGTCAGTGGATTTGAAATAGGGGGAAGACCCTGAAGGTTAGTCTTACAGGATTTAAGAGCAGCTTTTCTTAGTTGCTGCATGCACAGCACTAGTTGAATACATTGTGTTCTCCAGTCCCTCTGGATTTAGCTCTGACATGAGTTTTACTGTTCAGATTTTTTGTAGATGCACCATGACAATTTTCATCAGTTATTCTCTCTTTGGTCATATATGAGGCCTCATCCAGTGATTGAGTGAGCTTCTTTCAAATTAGTCTGTGTCATTGAGGTTAGAGAGGATGGGACTATAAATCTGCTTGTGAGAGCCACTGAACTGTATAGGTTGTGTTTCATGGGAGACCCTTGGGGTGTGTAGTGATTGCCCAAAGCTATGCTGCAGTTAACCAAATGGGTCTTTTCAATGACAGCAAGGACATATCATGTAGCCTACAGTTGAATGCAGCACTGAAATATGTACAAAAATCCATTTGTCCATTATGCTAAAGAGCATCTGGTGATGATGAAAGATGGATAGGAGTTATGCTTGTGAACAAGTGAAGGACTTTGGCAGTGAAGGGAACTTTCTTAATCCTGAGACATTTTCTGGGTAGCTCCCTTAATTGCCTGTGATGGCAGAAAAGTGGCAGGAAAATTTGGCTACTCCTAATCTTAGATTTTTTAATGTTGCTTACCTTGTCTGAAAATTCTAATGCCACTTCTTCTAGGCTATAGTGTCAATCAGCTTCGACAAGCAGAAGTGAGAATTATAAGTACTGAGATTTGTAATAGGAGACAAGTGTACGGTGGAGCGATAACACCTGGAATGTTGTGTGCTGGATACTTGGAGGGGCAGGTGGATGCTTGCCAGGTAAGTCTCTTTATTGGTAGTAGTAAAAAGGAAATAGGTGGAATGGAAGGTGATGTTTTCTAGAAATAAAATGTACTTCGGGCAATCTTAAGTTTATAAGTTTCAATGTCTTGATAAATGCAAATGAAGAGCTTCAAGGCTCATGTGCTGGTGTCTGCACTTCAGGTTGCATGAGGTTTATATACAATGCACAAGTGAGAGACTGCAGATGTGAGGGTGTGGACTGGCAGAGACTGAATTAGACATAGGATGTGAGCCTCTGTCTTGTCAGTAAACTTACGAAACTTGAATTATAGCTGAGGTCTACTGAGAAAAATATCTGTCAATTGTAACAGAAGAGTTTAAGAATTTGAGTTCATGAGGGAGGTAAACACTGTTTACTTTTTTTATGTCTGTTGACATTTTTCTCCTTAGGGTGACTCTGGTGGGCCACTGGTGCATGCGAATTCCAGAGGAATCTGGTATCTTGTGGGAATAGTGAGCTGGGGAGATGAATGTGGCAAGCCAAATAAACCAGGAGTTTATACACGAGTGACTTACTATCGAAACTGGATCCACTCCAAAACGGGCATCTGAAACCTGAAGCAAGTTAAGTTTTGTGGGCTGTGTACAGCTATTCCTCTGACACATCCTGCTCTGTGGTCATGCTCTAAGCAGCTGCTGGCTTAGCTTGTGGTCATATATAAAATACCTGTAAGCTTGGAGCAGTCTTGGACTTGAAATTGGTTTGGCCTACAGCCAGAAAGAAAAAAGCTTTTGCCATGTGACATTTGTTCGTTTGGGAAGTTGTCTGTCAGAGGCACAACTGCCTTCATCTATATGCAATATATTGACACTTTTTTCTCCGTGGCCACATGTCTTGGCCCCAGCTTTTATACCCAAGCAAAGTGTTTGAGCCCACACAATCATCTACTAGCATCCAAGACAAGCTATAACTGAAACCTGGGCCATCCATTTGCTGTGTGTTCACAAGGCCCTATCTATGCATAGACAAGCTACAATCCAGGCCCTGACTCCAAAGGCTGCTGTACTTCTGAATTCTTGAGCTTTCTCCTGCATCATTCCAGGGAGTGCACTATAATGAGGAATGGAAGATGGCTTAGAGAAGTCCTGGTTCCTAATATCACATTGGACTGATACTTAAGTGAATAGAGAACTTTTCCTTGGCTGAGAAAGAAATTAAGTGGAAAACACCAGCTTGTGTCCACCTTCTTTGAACAAGTGAATGTATGCCCGCTCATCACTTCATACAGTCTCTACCACAGCATTTGCCAGGGGAGTGATTTCTGGACTTAAGACCAAAAACCACTTTATGTTCATACCAGTCTGTTGTCATAGCACAATATTTGGCTGAATTAATTTCCATTTTTATCTTTCCAGACTGTATTTTTCTGAATAAAAGTCCTTTGCCTTTTGTGCAGGATGGACAATTGTAACAATCTTAGTATGACCATTGTCAAAAAACCCTCAAACTTCTTATTCTTGTGAATCCTGTTCTCAAGTCTTTATAGTTTTGTATGTGCATCTTTAGCTGTATCTGGTAAAAAAAAAAAAAAAAAAAAAGCTTTTGCATTACAGTGGAAATGCCCCCTCCTTCAGAGCAGGACAGAACTTCTGACAGATCCAGATTATGTACAGATCTCTCTCTCCTCACAGGGAGTAAGAATTGCGTGTTGCATTGCCAGAGTGTAGCTGACTAATTTGATCTCAGCCACACAAACCTCATATTCTCTCTGGCTTCATGTTTTCAGGAGCCCATGTTTCTGTCAGCTAGGTAGATACCCAATGCTTTCTATAACCCAGCAGCAGAACGCATCTGTTCTTGGTGAAGATGCTCTCTTTGATGTGTCTGCAAGCTTTCCAACACTTCTTGTGGATCCTGATCCTAACAACAGCAAGTGCTGTGGACTCAATTGCTGGATAATGAGCCACTCAACTGCTCTCTTCTCCTTCTGTGATCAGAAGAGGAAAGAACTCCGGAGAGGAGATACTGGCCTCACTGCCAAGACTCAGAGCTGGTCCAGCATGGCAAGCAAGCAGGAACCTTCTGCCAGGCTAGAAAAGGCAAACAGCAGGCTTTCAGCCTGCTCTTAGTTAGAAGGGCTGGGGAAACAGGCCCTCAGTGATTATAGTCTTAGCATCACAGTGTCGTTCAAGTTGAGCTGGCAAAGTCAATGGGAGTTCAGGGATCCACTCTGGACTGTGCAGCTCGTTGCCAGTGCTGCCAAACAGAGCCATTCCTCCAGAGCAGTGATAACAGAAGTATTTTGATTACATGTCCTGTGATCTATTTCACTCCAGAGAACAGTGCTTTTTTAGAACCTCACTGGAGGTGTTGGAATAGTTGAAAGCCAACAGAAAGTCTGCAGCTGTTGTGTGTTCCATACTTGTGTACACCTGGCACCTGATTTTATTTTTGCCCTTCAGGAGCTTTTTTTGTGGAATGTTGTGGGCTTCAGAAACAAACTTGGTGGTTTAATTTCTACATAGAAAATAAACGCTGTCAGACTGCTCCCATAGGTCTGAGCCCAACAAATTTCATTTCAGCCTCTTCAGCTGAACATGTCTTCGACATACACTGCTTGTTAGAGGAAGCTTAAAACTGATATAGAACAAAAATATATGAATTTTTTTTCTTGGTTGTAGCAATTGTCTTGCCAGGATGGTGAATAAAATTTTATACTTTTCTTCATAAATAACATTACAAAATGTTATGGATTTTCAGTTCTCAAAGTCCTTTAGGCTTGGGTTTTCAAAGGGCATAATGGTTTCCCTATGTGCTGGATTTCATTGTAACTTGCACACTTCATATTTTTAGGATTGCAAATACCAACTTTCTCACTGATTCCCCAAAACAGATAAGTAGATGTCCAAAAAATTAATTTTGAATCTGTGAACTTTCCAATTTGCTTCTTTTGGGTACTATATCAGAAAGCCTTAAGCATTTAGCTCAGCCTCAGTAAATCTCATTCTCCATAGTAGTGCAAACAAAACTTAAAAACTCAACTTATCATTTGCTTAAGGAACTGCCATTTCTGAGGGGTTACTTGTAGGGATGTAGTACCTGATCTCCCTTATTGCTGAGTGCTAGCACAGTGCAGCCAGGAGGAGTGGGGATGAAGAGGACCTGGCACCTACTTGATGTATGTTTTGGAAGCCTTTATTTTGGACTACCTTATAGCATCTGGAAGCTTGTGTTGCAGTTTCTTCTGGAAGCAATGAGGCCTCTTCTTAGTGATGTGAAGCAGTACAAATGGTGACTATCAAGAAGAGCATTTGAAAGAACAGACTTCATCCATAGGAGTATTGGTGTGGTTGGACATGATGGGCCTGAATGCCTTACTTGTGGCAAAACTACACTGATGTCAACTTTGTCTGGCTTTTCATGAGGAAAATTAAGGAAACTTGAAGCCAAAACTTTTTATTTGGTTTAGGTCTAGCAGACCTGTATTTATTTTAAGCTGCATTTTTACCTATTTGTGAAGCTACAAGGTGCAGTTTCTCTCATCTGTTTTTAGAGGAATTAACATCTTCACTCAAGGCAGAATGGGATATATCTAACTATACAATCATACATGACACACAGGAATATAATTTATATGTAAATTTAATAAAATCTGTTAAATTTACCTTCTGTTTCATGTACTTACTAATTTCCTGCATCACAGTAAGTAACTCCTCTATTTTAGAACGTTACTCTGATCCTATACCATGGATTTATGTGCTGGCTTTTCTGTACTCCTAATCATCTGTCTGTTTTGATTGTTAGAAGCTGTTAGAGAAGCAAAATGTCATCCAGACTAGGACAGAATTTACCCACCTGGCCAGCAGTTACCCAAATTTATGTGCAGGTAAACAAGTCCTGTATCAACCACTAGAGGGTGAATCGTGTTGTACAAGAGCCTTACGCCCTTGGCAGCTGATGGTGCTCTGCTTCAACTCACTAGAGAGGAGCTGGAGGACAAGGTGTTCCTGCTGCCTTGAAGATGCAGAGATGCTACACAGTTTGCTTGCAAAATCTGGGGAGGCTATAAGGCTGTATAAAGCTGGAGGCTGTAAACACAGGCATCTGCAGCACTGTGTGTTTCAGGCTTCTCCCAGCGGAGAGCTTGGCATTCCTCTCTCCCTTACATGTATGTTAAATACAGTAGACTATGAGCAGGTTTTGTCTGCTTATCTGCAACAACAAAGCCAGAGCTTTGTCCTGTGGAAGAGTAGACTGGAAAGGCACACGGTCAGGTATTTTTGGCATCATGGGTCAATTTTCTGAGCTTGTCAGCCTTCTTGCAAGCAAGATAGCAAAGCAGCAGTAGTTTTGAGAACTCGGTAGGATAAATATAGCGAGGTTTGCAGTGGCATGCTTTGCTCTCCCATATTGACAATTCCTGATGATTCTTGTAGATTGAAGACACTGATCACATTTCTTCTTGTCCGTTTCCTGTCATAATGGGAAACTTGGTACAAATTGTACTGTATTCTGAGCTGGAAGGGAACTACATGCTGCAGTTCATCAATCCTGGTCTATAATACCTAACAGACAGCAGAATGAACTTGGAATTTGAGGTTATTTAGGAGGATAAAAAGGAGTCCAACAGCTTTATTGCAGTATTACAGGACATGCCATGTTGGCTATAGATGGGAAGGTGGACATTTGTTTGAAAGAAGAGTAACCCTTTTGTCACATTTTACTGGGTCCAGTGCAAGAAAGTGAGTGTTAGAGACAGACTTCTTAAAGGACATAATTTTAACAAATATTTTTATGGCTTAGAAAACAGCTTTGTGCCGAGTTTCTGACAGAGCCTGTGTTTTGTGTGTAACACTTAAAGCATTTATGAGCATTCAGCTATGTTGGTAACTGTGCCATGACCCAAAGATATGCTCAGCTGGTGTGGTTGTATTTGGCTATGTGGGTGGAGTTTCTGTCAAAGGATTTGAAGTGAAAAACTGAAAAGAAGAATAATTCTTGTGATCTTTTGTATGCATGGCTAAACAGCATCCTTCTATAAAACAAAGCTGTCAGTATTTCAGTTTGCTGGGTGTCTGATCTATTACTGCTGCAAAGAAAACTTTTCAAAACTCATCTGGTTAGAAGACTTCAGAAAAAAATAGAGCAAATGGCAGTTAATCTGCTTTATCTTCAATTTTATTTCTAATTGAACACTTTCTTAAATCACACTTCCTTTGAAGAATATTTGGTTTGCCATTCATTGTTTGTGGCTTTTTCTCAGATGCAAAAAAATGGTTTCAATTCAGAAAGAGAAAAAACTTTGAGGAACTTGTCACCCAAAAAATGCAACTCTTTCTTTTATATAAGCATGCATAGGTCTGAGAAATACATAGCATATCTCCAATTCACTTGATTAGCTACCGAATTCCTTCCTCCCTGCAGTAAATCAGAGTTGTGCTTGCTATGTGGTGTTTGTACCTTCTGTGCCTGTGCTTTCCCCCTTCCAGCTGTGCCACTGGGCTGTCCCTTACTTGAGGAAGGACTTGCCATCACCCTGGCATCCAGAGCCTGTTTTAACCACAGATTGTTCTTTGCAGATCTGTACAAACAAACAGCAATTGTCAGACATCTCTGACCTTCAGCAGGCTCTTGGGATCACCTGCAGCCTTTGGAGCTGTGACTCAGACAGTCTGGCACTGTTCTCCAGGCCAGCAGATGACCTGCATACCAAAGGGGGCTGTTGATGGCAACATTCCTTCTGCAGTGGACAAACCAGACGGAGGGACTGTGCTAGGAAATAATGTCTCCTATGCTAGAGCATGATGAAAACATAAGAAAAAGCTTCTTTACTGTGAGAGTACTTGAACTTTGAACCAGGTTGTCAGGAGAAGTTATGGTGTCTCCATCCTTGGAGATACTCAAAACACAATTGGACATGATCCTGAGCACTTTCATCCACCTATGCTTGTTTTGAGTAGAGATTTTGGGCCAGACGATCTCCAGAGTTCCCTTTCTGCCTCAGCTGCTCTGTGATTCTGTTCTCTCCAAGTACCTTAGCAGCTTCTGGGAAAGGCAGATGGCCATGGCTAAGGAGTGGGCACTGTCTCAGTGAACTGACTGCCCCCCTTACCTGTGTCTGTGACAGCTGAGTGCTCTGGTATCCAGCCTAAAGAAGCCTGACACCATGGCTGGAAAGGAAAATCCCTTTCATGCTTGACCTTTAGGTGCCATAAAGGTGCTGTTGTCCCAAACTTGCCTGCCACTGTTGTCTTTGAATAATCAATGGAAACAGCAGGGCATGAAAGGGAAAACTATCCATTCTGTGCCACCTAAGTAGAAAGCAAGTAACCCAAGAGAGAGCTCAGACAGAAGGTCTCACAGGGAGGCAGCTAACCAAGTGGGACCCTGATTTGGTACTCTGCATGTTTCTATCAGAGTGACTGATCTCCTGAACTCTGGCTGAAAATACACCCAGAGTCAAAACAGCTGCAGGATGGAGGTCTTGGACATGATTTTCATTATGTCAAATTTAGTCTATGAAGCCTTGAAGGCTAACGCAGTTTATGAAAAATCAGGTGACCACTGACAGGAATGCCGTGTAGGATCTTGCATGCTGCTGCAGAGTAAACTGGAACAGGTACTATCTATGGCAGAAAGCATCTCAGACACTGGCTTCTACCAGGCAACTTAGCTGCTAACAAATATGAGATCAAATCCAAGCTACCTGTTTTCTGGGGATGTAGAGATGTAGGAAAAGCCTTGTTTTGTGTGTGCTGCCATCCACAGAGCTCTAAGTGCTCCCAGTAAGTCCCTCTAGCACTTCAGATGTGTGAAACAATGCTGCTCTTCCTTTGTTCAATTGGAGCTGTGCCTGTAAAAGATTTATTTGTATTTTACAGTGCTCTGTTTCTCTATAGGCCTAATCTAAGTCATGTGAAGATCTCCTGTCTCTTTGGAGATGCTGTATGCCTTAACAGGGAGAGAAGGATTCATGCACTGGATGTGGAGAGGGGCTTGTTAGCCTGACAGAAGAAAATGCAGGCTGGCCTGTTTCACTGCACCAAGCAGCAGCCCTGTCTGAGCAGCTGCAGAGGACAGGCACACGTGTGCCACCTTTTTGCCTCAAACAGGGTGATGGGCTATGAATTCTTTTTTAATGACTCTGGCACTGGGGGACTTCTGTTGTTGAAGGGCGTTGCTGGTATTCTGGGCTGGCCTCCCTGGCTGCAACTCAGACGGGTGTAGCAGTTTCTGTTACAAGGGCCTGGATAGAGGGACTGTTTGGAAACCAGCCAGGGCAGGATCTAGCATACTTCAGAGCTTGAGGCCATTGCTGTAGCATCCCAGAGTCTCCACGCATTCAGTATCTCAAAGCCACACAGGCATGTAATAAAATCTTGCCCCAAGTGACTTTTCAAGGCTCAAGATAAAGGCCCTGGCTTCTCTCCCAGCCCTCACGTTGGCTCTGGAGAATAATTCTATTTTTAATGGATTTTCTGCTTTTGTTCTCCTACTTATCAGTTCTTAACTGCCATCAGTTATTAAAAGCCATGGCTGGCATTTCATGTAGCATAGGAAAGCATGGGATAATAAACTGGTGACCTTTTTTGGTCAAAAGAGTAAAGTTGTGTAGCATGTGTACAGCTGAAAATAAAAACGATAATGAAATGCAGCTCCATTTAGAGCTTCTGCTGATTTTTGAAGGCCAAATGCAAGATGTTTTTGTGTTTTTCAGGAGGGGGAGGCTGGAAGCTGGAACTGAGCTCTCCAGGTGTGCTGATGGAAAAAGGAGTGGACTTGTCCAAGGGAAGGATCTCCTTGCAGTGTACCAGTTTGGTCTTGTCAGATGGTCACAGAGAATCACAGAGTAATTTAGACTGGGAGCGATGTACAGAGATCATCTTGTCAAACCCCCTGTTCAGAGCAGCTCTAATTAATTCAGGTTGTTAAATAGTCAGGCTGTTTAACAGAGTTTCTGTCAGTTTTGTTAAACATCACTGACAGGGATACTCACTTCTCAGATTAAAAGTAATGATTGATTGCTGTCTTTGGTCTGAAATTCATGGCCTGGCTTGAGTAACTGGTAGACAGTTATGCAAAACATCTTTGCCTGTAAATTCCAAAGACGTTATTGCTACAGGACTGGCCAGTGGTCTTCTCCAAAGGTGTTCTTTGTCTCTAGAGCCCATGAGCCTGTGTAAGTATACAAACATAAACCCAGGTAGTCTGTTATTACCATTCTTAGGCAAGCAGTCTGTCTGACCGGCTGGGCTGACTTTGCAGGGTTAAACAGAGAGAATGATCATTACATCTTTTTACACTTTCATTCACAAAATCCTGTGCACCCACATTCTTGGATTTCCATCCCACGCTTTGATAGCTAGTTTCTGTACTGCTTCCCTAGTATTGACCAAAAAAGGTCACTAATTGCCTAGCTTACTGAATGACACCCTAATACCAAGCACTTTGCAACTTGATAATTTATTGTGAGGAAAATTATTTGTTAATTATTATCTTTTCTTGGTCTGTCTGTACCATTGTTCCTGGGGCACAGGTATGTGTAAATTGATTTTGCATCACCTGAAAGAAGCAAGTGTATTTCCTTATTACACACTGTTCTGCAGGACAGTTCATTTTAATGCTTAATTAATTTGCAAACAAAGGCAACCTACTTAAAGTTTTATTAGGCAGGTTGTGAAATATTCTTGATTGTAAGAAAATGAAATAATTTTTTAGGAATATCTTTGTTATTCATACTCTGGACTAACAATAGGAATAATCTGTCGTAATGTGATCTGAAAGTTACCAGAAGTTTATTCATCTCTTGTCCAATTCCTTTCCTCTGGCACTTCTTCCTGAGAACCTTTGCAACTCTAATGAATGCTTTTCATTCTTGTTTCAGGGCTCAAGATTTCAGGTAAATGATGTCTCAAAATCTAGCTGTTTGCTAAAACCTACTTCTCCTGTAATACATTTTTTACCTGATCCAGGTGGTCATAGTTTGCCGCTGGACTTCTGCACACATCAGGGAGAATTCTCTACATCTCCCAGAGTAAGCACGTCAAGGGCCACTTTTTCCCAGCATAAAAAAAAAAGGAGGAAAAAAAAAGAGGAAAAAATCCTCAACAAGGAATTCTAAGGTATTTTCTTGACTCCTGCATTGAATTTGTTTGTAATCAACCTCCATCACTGCATCAAGTGCCTGAGTTCCTGTGGGGATGTGTGTGTTTCTGGGTGGAGCAGGGAATCCTTTATGTACAATCTTTTTTGAGTTTCACTAATTTTGAAAAAAGAAAATAACAGGGTGGCTGTTGGGGAATGGAAGGTACAGCCCAGGGAGGATATTAGTACTTGACAGGTACCCATGTACTCAGTCAGTAAAGCCTCGGGTAAGGCAGGCAACTGCAACAATGCCCTTTCCACAGCGAGCTCGGAGAAGCCAAAAAACCCAACTGGTTTGATCAAAGCAAATGAAGATATCAGTGTTGCAGAAACAGCAGATGCTGTTCAGCTTTTCCCACTGTCCTCAAAATGGTCTGGCAGACACTCCTACAATTGCATTGAAATGCCTGTGAATGGATAACTTTGGAGAAAGACGGAAAATGACTCGGTATGTTAAATGTTCCTCAAATTTTCCTCTTGTCTTTTTTATTCCTCCCCTGCCTTTATGCTGAGGCTCTTTCTGGAAGATAGTGAATATTCTAACAAAAATGACTGAAATCTTGAGACGTCATGGGAAAACCAAATGCTTCAAGCTTTTTGTCACAAATGCAAGCGCATCAAACAGCAGAAAACAGATTTGCTTTCTTGTAATTTTACTTTTTGGTTTGTGATTTTTGATGTAAATGCACAGTTTCTCACTAGTGAATCTCCATTTCCCCCCTTTCCAGCTGGCTCTGAAGAATCACATTTGTGCTGGGAGAAGGGAATTCCAAGGAGATTGGTGGCCCTTTTCACAGAGTAAGCATTTTCTACAGGCGGGGTTGTGCCAACCATTAAGTGACTAACATGTAATTAGGAGGCTGGATACTTATAGTTGTCTTGTCCCCGATGCCAAGGGAGTCCAGAACGGCTGTGGATGAGTGAGCACCGAGGTAGATCAGGCTTGGCTGACCAAGCCATTTATGTCCATATTTGTTTTCGTGTTGGCTCTCTCAGAAGACAAGTGACTTAGCGTTGTGGACAGTGTGGCGCCTCTCTGCTGTGGGTTTTACAGTGAGCGTGTGGTAGAAGGTGCAGCCACTCAGGACAAGGCCTGCTGTGGGGATAAAAGCTGGACAGAAAGGGAGTGCTGGAAAAGGGAAATCTCACGTACTTCCTGTTTTGCTATAGTGAAGAACAAGTCTTCTTGCTTGGGCCGGTTTATCTGCTCACTCCATCTCTGCCTGGGGAGCTCTTTGATGCGGAGCTGATCGGAAGGTTACAGTCTCCTTATCAACTCCATGCTTACCTCTGTTTGTTTTTATTCTGAAGTTCGTTCCCTCATTTTGCAATAACCCACAGGGTGCTGGGTGTTGCACCAGCCGTGCCTCAATGAAGGATCTTCATTCAACACCTTTCCCTTCCCGTCACACCAGTCAATGCGACTCCTGCGTTTTCCAGCACCATTCTCTGCGCCGTCCGGACTTTAGTCAAGCCTTCGTTGGCGGGCAGAAAGGCTACCAGGCCTACCGGGACCTACCATGGGATCTTCAAAAGTAGGTGGCGTGTTTTAAACTGGCAAGTTTAATTTGGAAGCGTGATGGTGGTAAAGGGTACTGTCTATGGGAAAGCTTTAGGGCTTCAAGGCCATAGATCCAGAGGAGAAATCTGGTTTTTTTCTTACCTTTGGTGCTCAATGCTCTATCTATGCCTCTTTTATCCTTTCAGACCTGGGGTACATAGTGGATCTGTTTGAAATGTGGAGCTTGAAGAGGGATAAGCAGAGAGAAAGCTGAACAGGAAATTGCAGGATGAAACGGTGGTTTTGAAGGCTGTGTATGAAAAGAGCAACATGGCTGGAGTGAGAAATGCAGAAGGAAATCCTTCTCTAGCACAGCCAGGAGCACAATGATTTGCTGTTTGTTTAGAAAGATGATGTCAGGTTGACACTTATGTTTTCTTCCTTCTGATCATCTTATTCTGCCTGCAGCAGGCTTTTATTGCAGCAGTGCAGAAACCAAGAAGCTCTTTTGTGTCACAATCAAGTGCTAGTAGCGTGATTTTTGAAAAACATGGGGTTTGATCAGGTGTAGTTGCAACATTATTTCCCCCAAATCCTGCAAAAAATTCTGGTTAAATAAGTGATATCAGCATGACTACATAAGGGGAACACTATAGGTGTTCATCATTCTGGTTTTAACCTGTGTATTTAAATGAAGAAGCCATGATTTTTAGGGAGTAATGAGCAGGTGGTTTGCATCAGAAAATATTTCATGGAGTCAGAGATGCTGGATATCCTTAGTTTTGTTTTACCATAACAATATTTCAGACAGCGCTGGAAAGTTCAAAGTATTTTTACAAAAATAAGTCTTCCAGCTGCAAGACTGTACTATTGTCTCTTGGGTCAGAACAGAGATTGGGTTCTAGATGTACAGGAAACCTCTTGGAATTAGTGATTTCTATTTAACTCACTGGATTCTGGGTTCATGTGGCAAGAGGGGGATCTTCAGTCTCCCATGAGTTTGTTTTTCGTTGTTGTCTCAACAGTTGGTGGAACTTAAAATATGATCCCAGGAGCAAAATTCTAAAGATACTGAATTTTTTTAGCATCCTAATGATTTGGCTGGATGGTTGAATTTTGTGTGTGATTGTTAAAGATTACAACGTTAATCTTCTCTGTGTTGCTTTCGGCAAATGGCTGTGGATGATTGCAAAATGCTACTCATTTTTTCCATCCTGTTTTTAAAAATTGAGTTTTTTAAATAATTTCAGGGCCTGATGAAATAGAAACATTGTTTCTGGATGGACAAAACTTATTCTTCGTGCCCATTGAAGTGTTGTTCTCATTTTGTGGAAACGATATTGTTTTAGTCAATAGTCCTGACTTTGCCAGGAGAGGATGAAGTTCGTCTTTGTGTTCTGTGCTGCTTAGTACCCTGCTCAATACCCAAAGATTTTCTGCCCCATTTAATATCCATAACTTAAAACATATGCTACTCTAACTAAGTCAGGTAAAGAAGAAATCCCCATCAGTTGTGGTTACCAGTTTGTGTTTGTTACATAAAAAGGGAAAAATAAAATAGAGAGTTCTCTATTCTCTACCAAACAGAATTGAAAAGCCTTTTTCCCTAGTTAGGTGTAAATCTACTTGCCATGTCCTTGTGATATCAACAGTGGTGTAAATAATTTTAATGACACTGTGCAAGAGGGTAGTTAAATAACCTCTGAATACAATTTTGTTTCTTCCTACTTAGGAAAGGATTTAATTGTTTAAATGGTTGTTTAAATTATTATAAAATCTAGAGTACATTAGGGGAAATCTGTGTTGCATAGTTAAATATTTACGTGTTTGGGGAGGGATGGAAACTGCCTAGTCTGAATCAAAGCCCCTGTGCAGCCTGTTAGATGTCCAGAGTTCTTTGCTGGGCAGGGATGTGGATCTGAGTGTGGAGCTGTAAGCTTAGCTGATTGAGCTCATCCTCCTCTGCCTTAGCCCCTTATAAGAGTGGAGTTTCACTATTAGCTTTATCCAGTTCCAGTTCTTTTCAAAGCATTTCAAGCTGAGCTGGAATGTGTGTTCTGTAAAATCCTTCAGGAAGCAAACCTGCTGAGAAAAACTGGGTGGAGTAGACAGCCTTGCTGGTCTTGTCCCGCTGTTGTGCTGTGTCCTGCACTCTGGGAAGCCGGTGCAGTATCCTGTCTGCAGCTTCCTTGTGAAGATCTCGTGCCTTGGCAGGGTGAAGTACAGAGTAGCTGCTGTTGTATATGGCAGTCTAAAAGTGAATATGCAGGTGGAAATGCAGTGCCACTTGCACCAATTTGTCATGCAGTAGGTGGGCAAAATGAGTGCAAATTACAGACTGCTGAGGTGTAGCAGGAAATAGATACCAGCCCTGGTGCAAGGACACTCATGTGCCAGTGGCATTAGTGGGAGTTTACCTTGATTATTGCAGGAGGCAGATGTGGTTCCTGTATGGTGCCGAAGAGAAACCTATTCTGCTCAGTTTGTCCCAGATCAGATCCTGAATTCAGGAAATCCTAGTGGAATACTTTGGCTTCTGATACACACCGCACCTGATTTGACTCATATGCAATTGGAACCATTGGTGTTTCGTTGCTGATTTTGCTCAGTTTCTGGCCATTTTAGACAGAAAATCTAGAATGAGACAAGACCTCCTCCTGAGCCTTAAAATCTTGTCATCTTCATTCCCTGAGCAAGACCCAGTGTAATCCCAGCAGCTTTTCTGGCCTCTGCTGTTCCTTTTAGAGTGTGTTTCAGAAGTGTTTCCCTTTATTGTTTTTTTCCAGGCAATTTTATGATTGAGCATTTTGGGTCAGCATAAGCTTTTCAAATCAAGGCATTCTGCTTCCACTACATTCTCCTTCCATGTTTGTGTTTTTTATTTCATACAGATCCTCCTTTTGAATGAAGCCAAGCTTGGGATGGCTTAATTTGACATGCCTCTGATATGAGACAATCTGAAAACTTCATGTAGTCTGTGGACAGATTTGATGATAACAGAAGGACAGATTTTATACAGAATTGTATAAAACATGGGAATTACCCAATTTCTCTGCCACTGGAGAGTTGCCTGGGGTTTCAGTATCAGCTGAACTACCTGTCTAGGGAGCTTTCTCTAATTTCAGCAGCATTTTTCCATGAAGAAATTTGTCCACCTTTGTTCAGTGAAAATGCATTGCTAGATGACAGCATTTCACTGTTTATCTACCCAGCCTACCATTGGTTTATTATATATTGTGGTTTAACCTCAAACAGCAGCTAAGTGCCATGCAGCCACTCACACCCCACATACATCACCCCTCATCCCAGTGGGATGGGGAGGATATTTAGGGGAAAAAAAGGTAAAAATAGGTTGAGATAAGAGCAGTCTAATAATTTGAATTATTATCATTATTATCAATAATAATAATAATAATAGAGAGGCAGCAAAAAAAAAATCCCAAGAAAGACAACTGATGTACAATAGAGTTGCTCACCCACTGACCAATGCCCAGCCCATGCTACAGCAGGGAATGGCCCCTTCCAGCCAACTGTCCCCCCATTTATATACTGAGCATGAGGCTCTGTGGTATGGAATACCCCTGTGGCCAGTTCGGGTCACATGTCCTGGCCATGCTCCATCTTAGCTCCTTTTGCATCTACTCACTGCCAGAGTGTGGGAAACTGAAAAGTGCTCGACTGACAGTGAGCACTACTGAGCAACAACTAAATCATCACTGTGTTACCCACATTATTCTCACACTAAGCCTAAAGCACAGCTCTGTACCAGCTACTAAGAAGAAAATTAGCTGTCTCCCAGTCAAAACCAGGACATAAAGTATAAAGCACAGAAAATGTATTATTATCCAGAAATATAAGCTTTTAAGTTACAGAAGAAGGTGGATGCTTTGGGTCAGATTCTGAGTTGACATAAGCTGTCATAGATGCATACCAGCAGAAGAGCTGTATCAGACTTGCAGAACTCCTTGGGAGTGATGGTAAGTATAGTTTTCATGTACCAGTAAAGAGATTTATTTCAGTAAACAAATTGAAGCACATCACTGTCCTACTATTTGTGTATTTGTTATGTTACATCACATTGTAATGTAATATTACAACTACTGCTATAGTGATTTTTATCATTTTTTTCTCAAAGCACCTCAAGAGACAGGTACTATACGTATCCTAAAACAGTGGAGAAATTTTTTTTTGTCAATCTAAGCATGCCTCTCTTACAGGAAGGACTAAAAGCAAAGGACATGTAATAGCCCACAAAAGATCATCTCTAGGTGACTGTTCTGGGTTTGGCTTTTCAGCAGTCTGTCCTGTCAGCACCTTTCCTGAACAACCACTGCCAGTGGGTACGTGCCAAAGCAGAGCCTGTGCTCTCTTTCCTGGTGCATGCTGACTTAGCTGGACAGTACCTCTGATACAAAGCTCACTGCAGGTAATGGAGGTCTTCCACTGGTGTCTGAGCATGCTTCCAGCCCTGCTGAGGAAAACCTTTGAGGATTTTCCTCTGAAGCAGACAGTTTGACTCATAAATGGCTGTTTTAGTTCTGCTTCGTTGCAAGAAGTGAATCTAAATTTCAGTGGGTAAAAGACACTCATTTCTTCTATAAACTAAGAGTGCCAGGCTGCAGTGAGGCAAGTGCATTTATGATTTATTTTATACAATGTTTATCATTTGTTTATTAAACACCCTTAAAAACCCAAGTTAGGATATTAGGCAATATTTTTAAATTTCCTTTGAGACTAGCATTTTTCTTTTGATACTCTTCTGTTACTAAAAGACAGACATAATTATGTCCTTCTTATGCCTTTTAAAATGCATAAAGGGAGGGATGCCTCTGGCTCTGCATTCATTGCTGTGAGCCCTTTGTTGAGGAAAAGGTTCCTGAAAGGCTTCTTTGTATATGATGTGAAGGAACCCAAGTATGGAATGCAGGGCTCCAAATCACATACCACTGTTCAGGAAAGGTGTCAGTGAGTATTTCTGGGAAAATGTCAGCTGAATGTCAATTGAAAATGTTGAGACAATGTTGGGAATTATTGGGAAACTAAGAGAGGACAAAGAAGTAAAATCGTTATGTTAGTGTAAATAATTCTATGTCAGTTTTGTTGTTTCTCTTTGCCAGCAAGTATTTCACTCCTCTTCCTCATTGGAAAAATCTTAATCTGAGATTTGGCAGTCTTCTGTCAAGAGACAAAATCCAGTCCTTGTTTGCAGTGCATTTAAGATTACTGCACAGGCGTGGTTTCCTGGGAAAGAGGGAAGGGCCGCTTAAGCTGCAAGCAGAAGGGACCTTGTCAGAAAGCCCTCTGAGGTCAGTGGGGGGCTTTCATCTTCAGGTATTTGGTTCAGGCCTAAAATTTCCACTTCTACTCTCGAGGACTGTAGTGACTTTCCCAGCTGGCGTGTTTTTAATTTTAGAGTGCATTTCTAGGCTTCAATCCCTGTTCCCTTGCTTTGAGCACATAGCTCCCATGGAGTAAGTAAAGACTTCTTGACTCTTGGTCTGAGAAAAATGAATTCACAGTGTTGAACTTTTATCAGCTCTCTCCAGAGTGTTCAAGCCCTGACAAGTCATCACATGGATCTCAGTTGTTTCAGTTCTGGCATAGTTATTTCTCTTGTGTGTACTGAACCCCTGTAAGTACTGGTCAAGTTTACACAATGGGATATGTTAGATAAAACAGTTAATTTTTGAGAAATGAACCTCAGAAGGTACAGCAAAGCAGTAATAAAGTTCAAAGTTAATGGGAATAAAAAAGTATCAGTGCAGTAATCTTTGTGGGTTTGTCTCACAGATATCTTTGAAAACCTTGATTAGAAATCCTCTTAGTCTGCAGCATATCTATTCAGGATGCTTATGCTTATGGTACAGCAACCAAGAATCTTTTGATCAAAAATACCTTTTTTTTAAAAACCAATTTTCATTTTTAAAGGAAATTAGGAGGGGCGGATAAAATTTACAGCTGTTTCTTGTTTATATATAAAAGAAAGGGGGAAAGAATAAGATAAATCAAGAAAAAAGACATCCAAGTCCCAAACAACACCTCCTCCCCTTTTAAGTGACTTTCTAAGATGAATTTGTCAAACAGCTTCTTTTTTGAGGAAATTCAGTTTAGAAGGTGGTGCTGAGACCCCTCTTCACGTCCTTGAAATGATGTTCTCAAACAAGTTTCATGAATTAGGTGAAAGTCATGTGTGTGAGTAGAATTACAGATGTGAGTAAATGTTGTGGACTGGGGCTTCTGTTTGTTAATGATAACATGGAACTTGAAATAGAAGAAATAAAGAATAAGAGTTACAAAAAATTTTACACTATATACAAGAGAATGCTGAAAAGGTTTCAAATTTATAGTATGCTATTGAACTGTGTCCCAGCCACGTTACTTCTGATCTGAAACTGCTGTTTCACTGATGTGATAGGCAGTCATTTCTTCAGGCTCACCTACTGCGGTGCAGAGGTGGCATTCAGCCTTTGAATGGGCTTCTCCAACCCAGCATTTTGGTTTGTGGTTATGCCAGGATCATCATAGCTGAAAGACCTTCCGAGTGTTTTCCTTCTGTGCAGTCTAATCAAGACAACTGCTTTTTAAATGGGAGTATCTACAAGAATACAAGAGCAGGTTGTCTTAAGTTAAATGCATTTTTGTGTTTGTTTTGTTGGCTTTTCTTGTAACTCAGTCTCATTTCAACCATAATAAACACATTGGCAAAGCATATAAGCCATGCAAAAGACTATTACCTGGAGTGAGGGAAAAAACCCCAACAAACCATAAAACAACAAATGCACTGCTGATTTTATGATTTCACCTAAAAGCTACAACTTACAAATATTCTTGTTAGTGAGGTAGAGTCCTGACTATTTATACTTCCATATTTTTCATTTCCCCCGTTGAAGTTTTAAGGCAATTTTCATACAATAGTCTCAGAAACAATTTTGGAGGTGCTCATCTCTGAACTGTTAACAGGACTATTTAATTTCAGTCTTTGTTTTTTGGGGGTCTGTTTGGTTGGTTGTTTTTTGTTTGTTTGGCGTTTGGGGGTGGTTTTTTTTGCTATGGAGTCACAAATGAGTTTTGATGCAAACTTGATGAGAGGTTAATGGCTGTTAGGATAGCAGGAGGGAAGGAAACACTAAATAGGACATGCAGAACAAGTCAGAACAGATCCAAGTGACAAATTATTACTCCCATTTTCATACAATCACATATCATGATATTTGGCCTGAGTCAGTTGTTTTCCAATCCAAAGTAATAAGATTATAATTGTAAGGCATCACAATGGAATTAGAATGAAATATCAGGATCTGCTTTGGTATTTATGAGCTTGCTGTCCCTTTCCTGCACACAGCTGCTGGGGTCACTTGCATTTATTTTAACTTATTTGAATGTACTTAAACTTCTGGCTCATGAGGTGTGTGTTCTGGGAGTGAGCTGTGTGTACTTTGGATGTTGGAACTCACTGAGGTGTCTCACACCCTTGGAGAGGATCCCTGCAGCCTGCTTCTCTGAGGCAGGCTGTACCTTAACCTGCAGGTGTGCATGTCTGCATGAGTGAGGTATCTGAAATAGAATGAAGGACTCTTTACCAAAAATAGTGGCTTCTTGTCCTGTGTTTTGTAATGGCTGTTAATGTAATAGAAAAATGGCTTTAAGGTTCTTAAAGAGTCTTTGAGTTTACAGACAAAGACAGGATTTGCTGTAACCAATTTTTTTTTCAGGGAGGTTTTTTTTATAATACTGACTATCCATTGGCTTTCCATGAGTTAATTTGGATGAGTACCCATGTAATTAAGAGCACAGCAGAGAGAAGCATCTGGTGAGGTTCCTACTCACATGTCCTTGCCTTTCCCTGTCATTCTATCACTTCAGCAAATACTGCTTAAAGTAGTACTTGCCTTTGTGTTTAGATTCAGTCTGAATAAGACAGGAAACACAGGCTGGCCCTCTGAAATCTCTTTCTCTTTTTTGTTCAGCCCTGTTTTGAAGGCTGAAATGGACTGAGCAGCTGGAATGATGTATAGATATGTACTATACAAAGCATGGGGTGCTTTTTACCAATTTTACTGCACAAAGCAGTTTTGGGAGCGAAGGTGCCAGTGTGTCTGATAACTGATTTGCTTAACCAATTGAAAGCTGTATACATTGCTGTGTGAAAGTTCACCCAGCTGAAAAATAAGTTGCAAATTTCTAGTCAGGAGTCACATAAGATTCTTAGTGGGACTCCGATTTGATTTGGCCCTAATAATACCTAGAACCCTCAAACCTATGTTCTTTGACTTCTAGCACATCCCAACACCTATTTCAAAATAGTCTTGTGTCATGGTTTCATTTTCAAGGCTGTTGGGTGAGAATTAATATTGCTGGGAAGAATCTAGTAATGTTGAGGGAGAAAACTTTAGCTTAATTTTTTTGGGGGGGATAGGGGCTTTAAATAGAAAAGGATCTCTAAATAATCTCCCTTTGTTCTTATTTTTCCCCAGAATTCATCATTCAGCCATCAAAATAAGACATTTTGAGCCCTGGAAAATTGCTGTAATCGTTATTGGAACAGCAGTGGCAGCAGCTATCACCATTGGTCTCCTAGTTTATTTTCTAGCATATGGTAAGTTTTTGCATAATTTATCACTACTCCTATGCTTAGTGAATTTCCTCTGTGCCTGTTGTGCCAGATGTTGCTTGCAGTTTTCACCAGTATGTCTAAAGCTAATTTGGGGAAAAAACACTCTTGAGCTCTCCTTCCTTCCTCATTTAGCATCTTTGCAGATCTCCTACGAACATTTCCTGTTGTGCAGGTTGATTTAAGGCTGTCGTTTCTGTTGGTTTTAATTTACTTTCACTCGTTTCACATTTTTCTCATGATCCACTTCTGGGATGAAGTCAACACACGAGTGTCTGGTCTGTCTTACATGAGTGGCAAACAGAGCCTTCTGCATGTCTCTCTGGGGTGTTTCTCTGTTCCCTTTCCTTGATCACTAGCAGCTTCCTGCCAGGGCTTAGTGTTGAGTGGACAGGTCAGGAAGGAAGGCAACTAAGCAGCAAGGTGCAGCTTATGATTCTGTGTGAAGCCCAAGTGCTGTTGGTTGGCCAGAAACTTAACTGCTGGGAAAACTTGGATTAGATCACCTAACTGAATTGAGTGCTTGCTCCTAGCTTATGGAAGCTGTGCTAGAATGGGTTGGATACAGTCAAAGGCTCATCCACTCCCTAGATGTCAGGATATCAGTCAGCACCAGGTGATTCTCTATAGTTCATTCATCTTGGTACTTTGAGTATTGCCTGTTCCTCTTCTTTCCCTTACAGATCAGAAGCTGTTCTATTACAGTGCCAATGTAAAAATCACCAACATCCGGTACAATAATGAATTTTCCAGACAGTCCTCAGGAAGGTTTAGAGACCTGAGCGAGAGGGTTGAGAGACTGGTAAGTTTGGATCATTGTGCCTTTCCATTAAGGACTGTGTGATAATACAGGAGTCATTAATGTGAACAGCACACTCAGAGACCACAGGGTCTGGTGTAGCCTCTGTCGCCCGGTGGGCAGACCTGGGAAATGGATAGCAGGAGAGGCATGATTATACCTGCCAGACCAGGCGCTTGCCACTAGGCATCTTCTAGCCTGTCACTTCTCTCTATCTCTGCAATGGTGAAGTAGATATTTAACATAATCTCAGCTTCCTCTTATATCACTGATGGTAGAATGACAGAGTACTCTCTGCTGAAAGGGTCTCACAAGGACGTTGACTCTAGCTCGTAAGTGAAGTGCCCATACAGTGATTGAATCCACCACCTTGGTGTTTTTAGCAGCAGGCTCTAATCAGCTGAGCTAATCTCATAATTTGTGTGTGTTCTCTTTCCATGCCCTGAGCCTGGCTTTGTGATTTATGTTCCATTGTCTCTAAGGAAAGCATTCTTTTACACCCTCTCCTTTACAGGGTGGGGAACTCTACCTGTTGGGCTGTTTCTGTGTGTTGAGAAAACAACACACAAGCCCTTTTCCTGTGCCTTTGGTATGTTTTGTTGGGAAACCCTCCTACAAATATCAGAGGTTGCTGAGAGGCTCTCAGTCATACAGTAGCTATGGAAATAAATAGACACATTGCAATTTCCTTTCTTGTTTTCTCTTTGAGACACTACCCCAGAGATGCTAATTACAGAGTTCATCTCTATATAACAATAAGCATGTGATTGTGCTTGTATCTTTTTGTGTTTCACTCATCAGAATCCGATGCATATCTCTTACCTCCTGTTTGGCAACCATGCACAGATACCCAGTTAATAGGACAATGCTTTGCTCCCCACGATCATCTAATTTAGGGCAGTGTCACTTGTCCACAACAAAATGCGAGCTGTGCTGGACATTGCTCTGGAGAAGTAGGGTGCTGTGTACGGACTTGGTAGTGCTAGCATCTTCTCACAGCTCCACTGCTGAGGGCTTCAGTGAGCTTAGTCAAGTTGTCCTCTTCTCTGTATGTGTCTGTTCTCTTTCTGCCCTCTTTGTCTACTAGGACCCATACCAGATTTCCCAGACATGCTTCTGGTGCATATCTGTATGTATGGAGTCTTACATGAGCTGTGTTTGCTCGGGTGCTACCACTTTATAACTATTACCTAATAATTGCAGGCTTTTCACCTCGTGATATAGGACCTTGGAGAGGAAGTGTTTTCCCTGACCAAGGAGACACTGTGTATTGCTGCGGGGGAAGGGAGGCAAGGACTGAAAAGAAGTCTGAGGAATAAGACTTCATTGAGTACAGTTGTATCCATTCCATTCCATTCCATTCCATTCCATTCCATTCCATTCCATTCCATTCCATTCCATTCCATTCCATTCCATTCCTTCATTTTTTTTTTAAACATGTGCCTCCTTTGGCAAAGAAACACTTATTTTAGCTAAGGAGTTCTTTCAGACAGTGTCCAATGCAGTCAGATTTCCTCTGAATGTGGCTATCAATTTAGATGCTTGAATGGTAGCCAATGCTTTAGAAACCCCATCTCCTCTCTGGGTGTTGAGCAGTTCTGACAATAGTGACAGTAAATACCAGTGCAGGTTGAGCAGTGAGAACTATTATATCAGGGCATGTTAATTGTTCCTGATAAGTAACACCATAACAAACATACACAGAACTGTGTTGTCTTTCCTTCATTCCTGTAACTTTTCTTAAGAGCTGTCCTTAATTCAGCCCTTAAATTCTATGTTCCTCTCTCAAATTTTATGAATTATTTGCTTATATAAATGGTCCCTACAATAAATTTGACTTTTTGTAGTTTTAGTTCCAGGTGTTCCATTTAACAATGATGAGATTAAGAATTGTCCTTAACCTTATTGAAAGAAACTCCATATGGTAATGAAACAGTGTGTTCCTTGTAAGTCTGATTTTATAACAGCAAAACTCATCTTGTGGTGATAAAAATCAAAGCAATCTTTCCAGACACGCGTATCCTCTTGGTATCTCGACAGACAGCTCTCTCAGAAAATCGGCATTTTTATTCTCAGCATCTTTACAGCAACTCTGTGATAGAGAAGGAAGGAGTTGAGTTCTTTATCACATTTTCTAGTTTGTCTGGATTTACCAAAACCCTTTGCAGTCTTTCCCTGGCTGGTGTCAGGGTATGGATGTCCAAGCCTTCCCACTGTTGTAGTAGTAAGATACCTTAAGCTCATGTTGTGAAACAGTGAGTCAATGCAGATAAATGCAATGTCTTTCTCAACACTTGATGCAAAGTGAACAGAAGTGAATCATCTCTGATAATCAGAAGCATTCAAATTACCTGAATTAGTGCAACTCCCTGCCAAGTGTTCCCATCTCTGACTCCTTCCTGATGAAGCCCTCCTTCACTTGTCTCCATAAAGACCCAGAAAGAAGGTCTTTTCAGAGCTGATGTTTCACCAGGAAAAATGTTTTTGCTTCCATATGGAAGTCATATCATGACTTCCTTGGGACCTGCAGCAAATGCCCTGTGTTTGCTTTGGTTTCCAGATTTGAATAGTAACACCCATTGTGTGAACAACATTCCTGACTCTTATCTCATTGGAGGTGGGAGGGAATGCAGCCAGATCATGCCACAGAGCTGATGAAGCTGGTGCACCAGTCAACATCTCAGGGCTGACTGGAAAGTCTGGAAAATATCTTCTGGGGTGGAGCTAGGGGGACTGAGGAACAGATGATGAAAGGTCTTTGCTCCTTGACTGGCTTCCTGTGAGTGTCTGTGAGTGTTCCCTTTGTGCTCTCTTGAAAATTCAGACTTGACTGAATGACACTAGGGAAAGAGAGATTCCAGCTCACCAGAGCCTCCTTGTTTTTCTAGTTAGACCAGTCCCTCTTCCCTTGCCAAGCTAAAATGCTCTGTGCCAGACTGTCCTCTCTTACACTGGATAAAAAGGTTCAATTTTATAGTGGATTCAATTATTGTGTGGCTCATCTGCACAACTTTTACCCACTGTTTTTCTCCAACTCCTTCACCAGACTTGGATTTCTTTTCCTTCTCCCACAAAATGTATTAATTCTTTTGGATTTCCCAAGAATGCCTTGGAGAAGCTAACTACCCTCTTACTAACAGTATCCTAGAGGAGATTTCCAAGGCCCTGCTTTATTTAAGCTTTGCTTCTTCAGCCTCTCTGGCATGCCAAGGAGTGGAGGGAGCTGTGACAATCAGATAGATCTGGGTGAATGGGCTGATCCCAGTTGCCTACTCTGTGCAGCTGCAGTAACTGCCCAGTGTGCAGAAAGAAGGGTGGGGGGCTGTTGTGTCTTGTGTAGAAAATCATCTTTATCTTTGACCCCAAGGGAAGGGGATGTGCAGTCAGGAGAACTTGAAATGAGTATCTCAATCTCAGTGGAAGTTGTCTCAGCTGAAGGCTGGCAAGATTCTAGCTGTGAGAGAGAGGTGGATATCAAGCAGCCACAGCAGGCAACCTCTTCAGTGCATGGCTGGTTGCTCAGTAGAAACAGACATCAGCCTTTACCCTGCCCACCAGGGGTTTGTAAATGTACCTGTTGGCTCTTTTTTGCCACTATGATAAATTTCTGATACTTCGTCCTAGAATGGCAAGCTTTCCTCTCTTTGAGGAGAGCCTATGCAACCCTTCCCCTTTCTCAGGCACCTTGGTATCTCCCCGTCTCCTTCTCTGGCCAGAGCTGTTCCCAGCCCTGCTGTGTGGCTGCTTCTCCCTGTCCGAGTCCATGTGTCTCTGTGGAATCTTGTGCTGGACACAGCACCCTTCCCAGCTTCTGGGGCTTTGTCCTGTCGTTCCCTACTCACTCCTGCTCCCACGTGCTGGTAAGCTGGGCTGTGAGCTGGGTGGATGGATGCTCCTCAGCTGTGAGTGTAGCATGGCTCCCTCCTTGGCTGGTTGGCCAGCTGGGACAGAGTTGAGGTGTTTGTTTTCCCTCCTGGAGTGCCTTGAACCATGGAATGGACTGACATGGGTTTCACCTTTTGTCTCATAATCCAGAAGGCACCTGGGCTACCCCCTTGTCCTTCCACCATCTGAAACCAGCACAGAGCTAGCTGGCTGGATCTGGGCAGAGGGTTTGGGGATTATATTAAAACAATACCTGGACACTTCCCCTGGGAAACTGCTGCCTATCCAAATATTTCTATTGAATTAATGGAATTTCATCAAGTAATTCCATCAGCACTGTGTGTCAGGACATCTCTTTTAGAAATAGGCATCTTGCTTCAGCTACTTCAAGTGACAAGAGAATCTTCTATGTCCTTAAGTACAGGTGTTGGGGAAAAGTTTTTAATTAATACAGCTCTTGAAGTTTGTCCTGTCTGATAGAGCTGAATTAGTGTGAGTTTAATTTAATGTCTCTGCTGGGTGTTGCAGAGGCACTTGAGATTCCACAGGAAAACGCTGCACAACAGTTCTGATAATGGTGCCTGTTCTTGGTAGGTTGAAGGGCTCGCTACTGAGTCCCTGTACTGGAACTGGTGAGGAAGGAGGCAGTTTTCTCCCTTGGCAGATGATGATTTTAGAGGTTATTAAGACACATCTCTCACTATGAATAGGATGGAGAAGAAACAGAGGAGCAACCAGGCATCATGCACCTCTTTCCCTCCCACCCCAGCTCTGACACCTCATAACCCTGTTTGATACAAGGGTTAGCCTCCAACAGGATGCTTGTAACTGAAATGCTCTCTGCTTTATACCCAGGGATAAACTTGCATCATCCCAATATCGGGAAGTATCTTGCATCCTGTAAGTTGTAAACAGATTACTGTCACATCTGCAGGGCCAAAGGGCCAGTCCAAGTTCTGATTAGGGTTTCCATCTGAGCTGAAGTCCAAGGAAGCCTATCTGAAAACACCAAGAACACCAGTGAGTTGAGCAGATGAGGCTGCTGTTTTACGGCACTTGGCCTTTTAGGATCACACGTGACTCAAGTCTTCCTGGGGAGCAGAAGTGTGTGTATTTGGGAGAGAGAGGGTGATGAAGCACAAAGCTGCAAAGCCAGGTGAAACTGTGCATGAGGTGTGTTTGTCACACCTTCCACGTGGGTGTTTAGATAAAGCTCAAAGTCTGTGGCTTGCTCTATCAGTGTCTTATGATCCTTGGGTTGGGGGGTTAATTCAGTAGGAGCAGATCCCCAAGGCAGCAGGTTTTTGAAACACTCCTAAAGAATATTTGTTCTGGGAGACCAGGCTGTGAGTATCATTTTAGAGATGATAAGTAAACATGCCCCAAGAAAAGGGAGTATGCTGAAGATCAAGGGAGCCTAACATGACTCTCATTTTTACAAATGAGAAAATGGAAAAGTGCAGGTATCTACAAGTATCATGTAGCTTCATTTGCTGTGTGAGTAAAACCCCCACTTATTTTCCCCTCTTAGCCCCTAAAACAAATGAAAATTTAGTATAAATTAGCCAAATCAGAAATTACGGCATCTGCAGCAGCCAGATCTTTCCAAGGGCTTTACAGAGTCTTGCAGCACCCATACCAAACTGAGTAAGAATGTTCTGGTTGTAATAAATTTCAAAAGAGATTTGGCAGTGTTTACGGATAAAGATCCCAAAATCAAAACCCTAAGCCTCTATATAAACTCAAGCATTCCCAGGCTTTATATGGGCTCCCTCAAGTAATTACATAGTACCAAGATCAGTTGAAAAGAGCAGAACTTTTATTGAAAGATTTAATTATTCATCACTAAAGGCAAATTTATTTACAAATGCATCTGTAGTACAAAAGCCAGAATAATTAAGCTTTTTAAATTTAGCTTTTTAGAGACTTTAAAAATAATAATCTCCTTTCTTTTTCTTCTGAAAAACAATATTGTAAAATCGGGAAAAAAATCTTTTACCTATGTAAAAATGTTACTTAAGGAACATTTTGAAAAGAAAAATACCAAAATAAATTTAGAGGATTTGATAACTTCCGCTTTCTAAACTTAATTTTAAGGGAATGATTCTCACAAATAGGAAGCATTGCCCTTGGACTAGCGTGGTACAATCGGGGTGCCCTCTATGGGTGGCTGGGGCTAGAAACAAAGCAGAAAGGTTTTTCCACGGTAATTCAGCCAAGAGGGAAACAGCAATGGATCAGTGGCCAAGATGACAGTCTGGCAACATGTTTATTTAGCTCTGGAATTAGAGGTTGACAGCACACTTGACTGTCAGTATGTATATATACAGGTGTGGCCCTGAAGAGATAGGTGAAATGCTCTGCTCTGACAGAGGAAATAACTCACAGATAACACCTCTATCTCACTTGTGATGCTGTTTTTAGAAGTTCCTATTGAAATTAAAAGAAGAAAAAGACCATTGTCATAGGTGTATACTGCACAGATTTAAATATTGGCATGCTTTTTTGATTTTAATTTTGTTTCCACAAAACATGGACACAGGGAAAACAGGTCACACGGAAACAGGAAAAACTAGCACAGGAAAAAGTAGCACGGGAAACTAAATATTGAAGAAAACATGAAGCACTTTCAAATGCTGGTGTGAGCTGATGCAGTGTAGCACATGAAGCTGTGGCTTAGTGCTTTTCATCACCTCTAAGAGCTCAAACTTTCAGTGAGCTCTGCCTAAATTTCATTAATTTTCAGGATGAAATCGTTAGTTATCAAAAATGTGCCTAATATCCAACTTTTTTTCCCATGTAAATTCAGCGATCCTTCAACTTGTTTGATTCTTTGACTTACTAATGCAATACAATTTTCTCAAGCAGTAGGCATGCTAGTTGATTTTTCTTTCATTTTTTTTCTTACTTCATCAAAGCAGAAGTTGTAATATGCATGTACAAATCCAGAAAAATCATAAGACACCTCACCCCCAATAAACAAGTAACTCTCATACTGATCCAGTGTGCATCATGAAAAGCTCTAAAATGTGCACAAGGAGAATGGATGTGAACCTGAGGTAGAAAAAGGCATTCAAAATGAAGTAAAGCACAGCTATCGATAGTGTGTGATTAAGGGAAGAACCTTATCTTAATTATAGACTCACAATCCAGAATTACTACATTGTTTGCAAGTAATTATATCAATGAAGTGATTCAAGATGCAAGCCAGTGATCAAAATCTGGCTGGTCAAGAGAGTGGCTGCTTAGATCCTGATGTTGTCCAAAGGGAGAATCCAAATTCAATACTGAAGTTGTGTGGTGGTATTTGGGCACTTGTAAGCTGAATACAGAACCAATGATCTTCCTTAGATTTCACAAAACTGTTCTTTTTCCTAAGAGGTATTTGCTCTTGTATTTCAGCTCCTTACCTCTAAGTATTGTTTTAAAAAAACCCAGAATGCACATAGTAATTTTCCTGGGGAAAGCGTGTTATTTTGGGAAGACAAAAAATCCCAACCTCAAAGCCCTTCTCTGAATATTGGCACAGATGCTTTTCTCACCAAACATGATTTTCTCTCCAAAAGTTGGCAAATCCCCTCACCCAAGTGGACCAAATTTTAATAGCAGTGTGAAAGTTTTAGGAAGCTAATTATGGATAATTGAAAGCAGGGAGTAGGAATGAGAATACTTAGGTGACCTTAATTCCAGTTGTCACTAATACACATAACTATAATGAAACACTCATGTCATTACATGCCTTTGAAATTGGTTGCACCAAGCATAAGCACGGTACTTTAAATCCTGACGTTATCCCATATATTAGTCCTCCTAATTTCTTTTATCCGAAAGACCAATCTTTTTAGGAACTACTGTACAAGGACAATTATTCCTCTTGTGCAGATGTGGCCTCCGGGAACCATGCAGCTGAGCTCCTTAGTTCAGTGCAGTTCAGGCAGTGCTTACTCACCCCTCAGCTTTAGCAGCCCTGTTAGCTTAAACACCGTGAGAAGTTTGTGATGCCATTTGCTGGTGTTTGGGATCACACAGCTCTTGCCCGCTCTGAGGCCTGCTGTCTTTGTGTGTGTGGTTTCTCATGGGAAGGTTTCTAATCCTCTGGTTTGCTGGAGGCACGCGGACCATTGCACTTGCTCTCCTTCAGGTCCATTTTCTTCACCTCAGGCAAGGACTGTGGCTGTAGGGCTGTGGTAGTAATTGGAATGTCTGTTTCCAAGGAGAGTGTGATGTCCACATCCCGGTTTGGAACAGTGCTACATTCTTTTTCTTTTTGCTGTTCCTGTCAGTCTTTCTCCTTGTGTCCTCTCTCAACCCCTTAGTTGAAATCAGGGCAGTAAAAATGTCAGGTTCTCAAAGGAGCAGCTACTGGATTTGTATTATGGTCTGCTCTAGGGGTCCCAGCATGTTGAGCTGTAAAGTGGGGAGAGTCACTGAATCAAGTGGTATGTTGCAATTAACATTTATGGTTAAAAAGCTTTAAAAATCACTAATTATAGGCTTTAATCCTAAGTAGCTACTGAGGTAAGAAGAAGAATGTAGTATGGGGATAGCTCTTGAAGGACTAAACTGGCAGCAGGGGGAAAAGCAATAATATTGAGCAAGAAGAGGCTTTGTGCTCCCAAGCCTGAATGCTTTTGAACATCCCATGCAAGCAACTCAGTGTGCTCAGCAACTATTCCTGAGGAGAGTTCTGTCAAACTAGATTTAAGTTAACTTTTTGATAAACCTTGTCACCCAGTGTGCGGTGGCAGAGCAGTGTGTGGTGGGAGAAGGCGAGAGCTTGACACAGCCAGCCTTGCTGGGTCACTTCCAGACACAGTCACACATCTGGGCAAGCCACACTCATGTCAGTTCCATAATTATCTTGGAGTGATGAGATCCCTGTCGTGACCTGTTTCCAGAGCTTGTGTGTTTTTTGGGTCCCAGGGAGGAAGGACATATTGTATGACTCTGAAATCACAAAGATTTTTCCAAAAAGAATCACAGAGATTTCAGTAGGTCGCTCACGGGCCTTAGAAGGTTGAGCTTGGTGCGACACCAGAAAAAGAGTATGATGATGAGATCTGGAGTTTTTTGAGACAGAACAGGAAAAGAAGTCTTGTTCATCAAAGTATAAAACAACTTCAGGCTACAAGGAACAAGGAAGAATTTCCTTTTTATCTGGGTTTGTACAGGTGGAAATGTTTTGCCCTCTTAGTGCATCTTTGGTGCTAGTCATTATTAGTTACTGTATTGGATGGACCAGCACTCAGGAACAAAGTCTAGTTTGTCTAAGAAAATTGTTCTGCATAGAGAGAAGTGTAGTAAAAAGTATAGAGAATATGAAATTAAACTGAGGAAATTAGAAATAACATTAAGCCAAGCTAGCCAGCAAACATTACCTAAAAGAAAATCTTGTTTGGACAAATGCTAAAATAAAGGCTGTCAGGAAATTGCTTCTCACTTGAAAGGAGCAGGACTTGGCACTTGGTTCAGAATGCTCATACACCTTGCCTGCAGCAACAGCTGTCACAGTTGGGCTCTTGCTAGACAAGGGCTAGGAAAAACAGTGAGATGCACTTAAACAGTGGCGAATTTAAGGGATCTGGTCATGACAGTGTCAATTTTGAGGGGCTGTAATCAAAGCAAAGCATTTAAAATGAGTGTAAATTCTTCTCCCAAGCAGGACCAGGTCACACCTAGTCATTGGACAAAGTCCTAGTTGCTTTTGCTCCCACGGTTGTGACTCAAGCTGAAAAGAAATCTATAAGCAGGCTGGAGAGAAATGTTTTCTGTTTGGTGTGTGAAAGGCTTCACCAAAAAGAGAACTGTAAAAATATAAGGCAGAACTTTAATCTCTGAAAGTTTTTATCTGAAGGCATCATCCTACATACTCTCCTCTTATATAAACTCAGTATGAATATAAAGATAGCTCTTAATAATTCAGGTTACCAAAATCATGGTTGGAGGAAAGAAGAGATTTGGGTCATATTTGCCAAATGAATTCATCAGCAGGTGAGTGGTAGGCCACAGTGCAGAGGTCTGGCTAGCCTTTCTTTCATGATAAGACACAGTAGATTGCAAAAGTAAAAACTGTTAGCTCACAATGAAGGTGTTAAAGGCCCTGCAAGGTTCACTGAAAACAAAGCCACCCTTCAGTTATTGTGCTGTCTGTGCGTGATGTAGAGCCAAGGCATCTCTTAAGGGTGGGGAAGTTAGTGACAGTGTGTAATGGGAAAAGTGTTTACTTTCTCATTCAGACAGGAAAGTGTGAAAGAGAATGGAAGTAACACAAATTTGGTATAATTTTAAATCATATGCTTCCTGTTCTGCCCACGAAAATAACTAACATGCTTTCTGGATTGAATGTTCTGAAAACAGTGTCTGTTGCTGATAGTTTAGTTGCATTTGGACTCCATAGATTCTTTCTGTTAAAAGCATTGTGTGTAGTTGTGTTTTGTGAGAAACCACTGGAAGTCTTTGTCTCTGCTGCAGCATATGATTTTCCTAATCAGAATGTATGGAACATCTTGGAAGTGGTCCAGGCTGAGGAGAAAAGGAGGAAGCTGAACGTGTTGGGAGTACAAAAACTACAATTACACAAGCTGCTTAGGCTGTAACAAAGATACACAAGAGAATGGGTGATAGAAGTAAGGACCTCTGTATCTGCTGCAGAAGTGCAGGTGGAAAGCGTAGCAAAAACACTTGACATCTGAGACATTAAGGTGTCTTGAAAACACAACTGTCAGGAGGAGATAAAGGATTTGGGAATGTTAAATGGGTGCAACCCTCTCTTGCAAGGGATTGCGAATTCCTGCCCTCTTCACTCCCAAACTGAAAGTCACTCTACTTTCACTGTACTTGTTAGCAATGTAGCAGCTTGAGGTATATCTCAGCCCAGCTCAAGGATGTCTTTTGATTGCAAAGCACTCTGCAAAGAAGTTCCTGTCCCAAAGATCTCAAAAGTTTTTAAAGACAATGCAGCTGAAGATGGCACATGCCACTGCATGCCACAAAGCTGGCAGTGCTGCTTAGCCACATGCTTCTGCTTACACAATCACTGGTGAAGCAGTTAACACTGCAACAGAAACGATAAGCAAATGTTATCATTAAAAAAAAGCAAAGCAAAAATCCCCCTTTTTGTCCAAGGGCAACTGCTTCCAATAACCAGGGGAGGTTGTGGTGGAACACAATGCAAAATTATAGGAAATAAAACTCTTTTTAACTGGATGCATCATAAAATGCAGTGGTAATAGCTGGCAATCTGCAAAGTGAGAGGAGAAAATGCATTCTGCATATCTACAGCAGCTTGTTGCAGTTGAGATGTCTTTTTTCCATAGAATTTTGTCTGTTCCAAATGCCAAACTAATTGCAGATAACTGCCAGTAAGAGCAAGGTAAAACATCAGCTAAATGCATGACCATTAAAAATATTTATTTTTTTTCCTTACTAAGGTATGCTTAAAATCACCTTAAAATAATCATTGTGCAGTTTTCACCTTAAAATTTTTCTGCTTCAGTATCCCTGTGTAATGCCATGAAGCTTCATCTTGTGACAGCCAAGGCTGGAAAAGGAGGGGGGTTTGTGTTCCTTGGGAGGAATCACCCCCAGATTTCATTCTTATCTGCTTGTTTCTGTATCTGACATATTTCAACATACTAGTAGTTTGAGAACCATTATTTTTCCTTTCCTTTGGAAAATAAAACATCTTGAGACTTAGCTAAAATAGACTGACTTTAAGGGCTAAAAACTAAAAGAAAGACAGCTTACATGATGTTGTAAAGCATTTCTGTGCAGTTTTTCTTGTAATGCATTTGATGTTTACAGGATATGTTCAATTTACTGGGTCTTGTTAGTAGGAGGAGTTGCTGCATAACTCACCAGTGACTCTGTTCTTTCTCAATCCTTCAGTGATCCTGAGCCATTCCTGGCAGAATTTCATGCCATATTATATCACCCTGAGCTGTCTCAGACTGATCATGCAATCTTGAGATGACATCTTGACAGGATGCGGTTAAGCAGGAACCAGTAAAGATGTTATTTGGAGATCATTTCCTTAGGAGTCCTAGATTTCCAATTTCTGATGAGAATTGCTTGGTGATTGTCCAAGCATGTGGAAAATCACAAGGGTGATAGGGGAACACGATAATCGAATAATAATTGCAAATTATTGGTGGCTTTGCTATAGATTTCTCTAAGACCAAGGGTAAATGCTGTGTCAGAAAGGACCCCTACAAGAGAGGCTGAGTGCACTGCAGAGCACAGCATGCTGTATCCATTCTGTGGGCAGTCTTTAGGAAGGTGTGCTTTGGAAGACTGCAGCAGTGTGTTCCAAGGATGTTTATGCATTTCTCATTACGCCTGGGAGTGGATGAGACAGCACTGCAGTGGCACACTGATGTAGCCATAGGTCATTTAGAAAAATGAGCTTGCTTTTTTATGATGTGCCTTAGGTCAAATGGGAAATTGTTAGAAAAGGTCTGTGACAAGTGTTACCTGGAGGCTGGGCTGCATTATGGTTCTTGGCTCTGCAAGCCATGAGTTTGTAACTGAATGCTGTTTTCTGAATGCTCCTTCCAGCAATATGTCCGCTTCCCTCCTTTTTTGTTGTTATCTTATATTTTTCTTTTTTCAACAGATCGACAAGACATTTTACAATTCCATTTTAAGGAAAAAATACATCCGTTCACGCTTAATCAGAGTGAGGTATGTGAGATTATAATAAATGCACGCAGCTGAGATAAAACTAAATGTACACCAAGCCCAGCTAGATCTGATCCAGTAAAGTGTATTGTGTGTAAAACCAGAGCGTAATCCCTAACTGAGCATAATCTGGTTCTGAACCTTGCTCTCCTTTGGATCTTAATGCAGAAGATACCCTTCAGTCAGTCCAAATTCCAACAAGTTTGTGTTCAGATCTTGAGCAAGCTTTAGTCATCAAAGCAGAGATAACTAAAGCTATCTAAAACCAAAAGGGATTTTCAAAATTATTTCTTACACTGTAATGCAGATGTCATTTCTAGCATTGCTATTGCACTGGGCTTGTCAAGTAAAACCAGGCTGTGCTGGCTCAGAAAGTCCCACTTATCACTGTGGCTCTAAGAATGGGCATAAATAGATGCCCAGGGAACAGTAGCATCACAAGAGATGTGTGATAACTGCTTCTTGGTATGCTCCCTGCCTCCAGCTATTTGCCACTTGGGAGTTCTTGAAGCGGTTGTGGTTTGTTTAGCAGCCCTCGGTGGTTGTTATTTCCCAAGGGCTTGTCTATTGTCTCCTGAACTCTTGAAATCCGTGCACCTTGGTCCTTTAGGAAGGAGATACTTGTGAAGAACCACCTTCTTTGGATCATTCAATGACCCCTAGCTCTTGTGCTGAAAGAGATGATGAAAAGTTGATCACTACTTCCATGCAATTACTGATACTGGACACTCCCATCATATCCCTTTTCTCTCTTGTATTCAATAAGATTCACTCTTTTTTTTTTTTTCTTTTCTTTTTTCAGTTGGAAATCCCAGTCTACTCAGCATTCTTTGCATTCAAACTGTTTCTTATCATCCTGTTCCATACATCTCTCAGGTTTGCTGTTCCTGCTTTTTTGAGATGAAGGGGTCAGACCCATAGTTGAGATTATCATTGAGCAATGTGGACCTTTTTTTCCTCTTTTACTCTCTGTTCAACTGCCAATAATACATAATGTTTGATTTGATTTTTTTAAACCACTGTTAAGTGCTGAAAATGATCTTTTTATATAACTGTCTATTGTAGTAGTAAGATCTTGTTCCTGAGTGACAGTGCCCATCACTTTGCAAATAAACCTTGAATGTCTTCATAATCATAGAGTAAAGCTGAAAGACTAAGATCTAAAGATCTAATCCTTGTGAAGGTGTTTCTCCTTGTTCTTACATGGTTTGTGACATCCTGCCTCTTCCTCTACCTTAGCTTAATCCCCAGTTACAGACAAGTCATTATTGGAATATAGCTTTAAGGATGTTTTTGGTTCTGGATAGTGTGTTGCAAGCCTAGCCAGGGTGATTTAAGGATCTGAGAGGCCAATATGTAGGGATAGGTGGTATTTTTCACTACTTCTTGTTCCCAAGGACAGACTGAGGTACTTGTGATGTTTCCTGTGTTGGATGCAAGATTTGTATGCGCCAAAGCTTGTTTGCTTTTTCAGATATATACTCTTTATGCCTCTTCAAGAGCTCAGATTGCAAGTTTTTTTAGCAGGATCGTGGTTGTGAATTTACTTGGAAAGGACTGTGAGTATCTTTTGGCTCAGAATAAACAATGCATTAATAATAATGCCCACTGCTCACTCAGATAGACAACACTAATCTTGACTAGGTGTCTTTGGCTCTGGATCTCTGCTATATAATAAGTGAATCAAGGTGGGCAGTACTTACCTGAGGGTTTCGAGAGGTGTGGTGTGCTTGCAAGAGTTGATACGGTAATTCCAGTGTGGCATAGCACAGGAAGAGGAGTGGGGGGAGAGGTGAGGGAACACCTCAGAAATGCAGAGCAACACCCACAGTTGGATCAGATAATATCTGGAAAATAAACTAAGTGGCAATCACACTGAAATTGGAAGAAATGGAAAAAACAGTCTGTTGAAAAGTTCACATATGAATTCTCAGTCTCAATTATGAGATCCTTGAGGCAAGGAGTGTGTCTTTCTGCTGACCTACAAATCACTTGGCATGCCTTGGTGTGCCTAAAACACGTGCACTTTCCTTTCCCTTCACTGATGATATCAGGAATGTCTGTTTCAATTTGGTACGTGTTCCTTTCAAAGACTAAAGCCTGATTGCACGAGTTCTGTATAAGCTGCCTGTCTTCTATTTTTCCTTTATGTAATTACAAATTTCCAAGACAATGAGATATAACGAGGAGATCTTCTCTTTTCCTTTTCTGTCTAAAGACAGAGCAACCTGCTTTTAGCTCTCCCTCTGTATGAAGTAACTGTGATTTCATCTGTTATGGCTCGTGTCTCATTGCTTCTTGGTTCAGGTGGGAGGAGGCAGAAGAGAGAAGGTTCCTGCTGCAAGCTCTTATCTACCCTTCGTGATGACCAGGGATAAGCCACCTGCAAGTACAGAGCTAGATTTACTATGCCAGATTAGTCAGTTTGATGTTTGTAGTCTATCATTCCATCTCTTGCAGTATCTGATGCTTTAAGGGAAAAGAAATACTACTATCAGGCAAATTCAACCTATTACAAGACTTTTCTCCCTTTCCTTTCCTCTGATATTACATTAAAACTGTGGAATTGTGTGTCTCAATGTGTCTGCTGCTTGTACTTTTCAATGAGGTATTAAAGGCCTCTTTTGTGATCCATCTCTTTGACTTTAATAGGCTGTGGGTATGCTGCCAAGTTTCATTTATTGTTGCACAACATGAGATTATTAGCAACATTCTCCAGGAGGTTGCTGTGGTAGAATTAGGTTGTGTGGTCTCTCCCCATCTCCCAAAAAGGCCCAAGTACCTTTTTGATGGTGACTATAAATTTTTATTCTGTGTATGTACAGGGCCATTGAAAGGTCTGTGTAGATACCATTAATCATCTACCTCACATTTCTGAAGCGCTGTTTATCCAGCTTTTCATTGCAATCAAATCAGTTCATTCCTTCCTCTCTTCTGTCTCAGGCACGTAGTCAGCGACTGCTTTTCAGACTCTATTATAAAATTGGTCTGGCCATTTGTTCACAGAAAGCATCATGCCGCCTTCTAGCTATGATGCATTTGATCATTCAGCATTCTTGGATTTCTTTTGGAAATTCCTTCTCACAAATGTCTGAAAATGTATCTAATCTTTTATGTTACATTGCCATTGCTAGAAGAGCTAAGATAAAAGCTAAGAAATGCAGAAACGGGCTGAAGGTAACGAGACTCTCTCATTGGTTTGTAGCCCAGATACTGGTGGTGTGATGGCAGAGGCTTTGCTCACATTCTGGTTCTCCTCTACGGATTCTAGAGAAGCACTGCGGGAAAGAGTTGGAAAGATTTTACGGAGGGGCCTGAAAAAATACACAGGGCCTCTGCGAATAAATGTCCGATCCTCTACCATCTCAAGTAAGTACATTACACTTCTTTTAAAGTAATTCTTTCCATTTTCTGATTGATGGGACTTGGTTTTTCCCTTTTGATGATAGCTTTTGGTGTTACTGTGTCTGAATGACAGTCTTTCATGCTCCTTAAGTTAGACCAAATCCAGCAGCAAACCCCCTAAATCTTTTAAAAATATCTTAAATATGGATAAATGGGAGCAGTTAGTTTGTGGTTTCGCAGTACAGCCTCAGCCTTCCTCCAAACCACAGTACCAACTTTGTTACTGTCATGAAGCCTGAAAGTGCAGGAAGTATACTTGGATGACAAGGGGAAAGAACCAATGCAATGAAAAAATAATATTTGGTAGGAAGATCAAAATCCTTGCAAATTCCCCAGAGGAAAGGGAAAGAATGGCATAATGTTCTTATCCACATGACTTCTCAGCTAGGGATCCTATCCCCTTCTTCACAGAGCAGACATGAATCAGCAGGATATGAACATTAACTGCACTACCTTCCTCACTTCAGTTCTGCTACAGAATTTTTGTGCAGGCTTAGAATCTTGTCTCTGTCTTGGCTTCAGTTATATATAGTCAGCAATTTTTCTGGGTGTCAAACTTTTCAAAAATGAGTTGCTGGTTGACAGGTAAGGACAGATACTTGCTCCATTTGTTTTTGCAGAGCTCCTTACTCCTAAGTGCAAGGGTGACCGTACAGTAATAGGGTGGGTGCTTGCTGCTTGCTATTCCACACTAGACTACTTGAACCAGCAGAAATCTACAGAGGTTAGACAGTTGTATTTAGAGAACAAGGAACCTGGACCAGATTCCATGCTGGATGGATCCAGACTTCCTCCCACTCAGAAATGAGCAGAAGCAACTTCTTGTTCCTCCTCTCGGTGCTTGAACTGGCACATATTTGCATTGTGGTAATGCAATGAAACTCAAATATGAGCTGTCACACCCCCATTGTTTCTTGATGGGCCAACCAGCCTTCCCCTTTGGAATGGCTCAGGATGATAGGTGACATCCCTCTGGGCAAATAATCAACATTTCCCTGCAGTGTTGTTTATATGCCAGTAGTTCCTGTTCAACAAAGTGCACACGTAAATTCTCCCAGATAAAAATAGTGTGTGGGCAGCAGAGAGATTCAAAGAGTTTTGTTTTTTTGTTTACACAATTGGATCATGGGTTAGTGAATTTTGAATCTTCAGCTTAATTTGATGCTTTACATAAAGGATAAAATTGGAAAGAGTACAGAAATTATTGTTAAAAAAGGACTGTGATCTTATCAAATCAAGCTGCTTTTATTCAGTCTGGTAAATGTGGGAAGCGACTCAAAACTGTTTTAGTTGACCTTGAACTGCACCAGGATTGTTACAGTAATGCACTAATAGCTAATTAAAAAATTGGCTAATACAATTGAATTGCAATGTTTTCATTAAATAGTCTCAATAAGAGATAGTATCTGTATTACTTTATCAAAGTTGTGTGACAAACTTTGTGTTGCTTTTCTTGGCTCTCCCAGCCTATCCATAAAACACTGACTACACAGGTCAGCTGCTCATTACAGGACTAGCATTGTGCAAGTGCTACGAGTGACACAAAGGAACATAAACAATACCTTGGCATTTCTAAGAGACAACAATAAAAGGCTGTCCAAAAATTTTTTTTGGATCTTTCATTGCTCATAGGATTTCAGCAGTGGTATGAAGCTTATGCCAGCTCCTGAATGCTGTTGCCATTTCAGGTCAGCTCAGGAGAAGAGTATAGAATGGAGAGCTCCTGTGATTTTAGAGGAGATACTGGGCTCAATTTATGAAACTTATTCCTCACACCAGGGAGAAGTGAGAATTTTCAACAGGTCCTAGAGGTCCAGAGAAGAATCTAGGTTTTACATTTTCTACTTTTCTCTCCCCTCCTGAAATATCTTGTCCACCATTTGTATTTAAACCATGGAAACCTAAGGAGCCCCAGATTTTTTCCATGCTCTGCAGGCACCTTTCTAAGTCTTGCTTCATTGTACCTTTTTGCCAACTGGAATCCTTATTCATCCTAAGGCATTTTCAGAATGACATTTTCATAATGGCTTGTAAAAAGTCATTAACCTGTTCTTTGTAACCACCTTATCAAAAGATTCTAATTTAGGAGCCACAATATAGCTCAGTTTAGCTAAGCATAGCTCATTAGTTGAACAAATCCAGGTCAGGCACTTATTTATATTGCATGCTAGGGGGAGTCTGATAAAGGGAACCTCCTTAAGTCTTCCTCCCCTGAAATAATCACCGTGTTGTTCAGCACCGTGTCTCAACTTGTGCTTCACTCACAAGTATTTGCCTTGAGAATCAGCTCCAACAAACTCCTTCAAACTGGGTGCTACACTTGGGACCTTCAAGCTGCAGTTCAGGGCAGCACTACAACACTAAGGAGTCTGTCAGACCAGGGGTAGAACTTGCTTTGCCTCTG
>WAAE01006743.1:0-20918 GCA_013400495.1 Nicator chloris
TTGGAACTAGATGATCTTTAAAAGGTCCTTTCTAATGCAAACCATTCTATGATCCTGTAATATTACTTAAACACCAAATAAACCAAATTTCTAAAAGAAGGAGCCTGTGCTGTAAATCCAGCTAAAACTGTAGTGGCAGTTTTCAGCTGAGCAAACTCATGGCACTGTAGCTCTTGCAAGACCCTACAGTTTCTTCATAAGAAATATCATGCAACTGGAACCAGTTTCCATCATCAAAAAAGGAAATGAACTCATGTTTTTCAGCAGCAAAGCATGTATTAGAGTTGTTGAAAGCACTGCTTCCCTCTCACCTCACTGAATCATTTGGCCACTTGCAGCTGCTGAGTGCTGTCAGAAACTCAAGCCAGAAACTTGGGCTGTGGGTATGACTCCTGCTAGGATGAGCTCTGGGCGTGGCCGTGTGGTTTCAGGGTCCCCCACACACATCCCAGGCTTCAGCCACACAGAGCCAGAGCCCCTGTCACAAGGATTGCTCAGCACCCCTTGCACAGGGGCTGCAGCCTCAGCCTCCCCCAGTCACACCATCGCTGCTGCCTTGGGGGCCTCCAGGCCTGTCCCCTGCTCACTGTGTCCTGGCCATGTCCCTGGCTGCAGCTGCCTCGGAGCCAGCCCAGTGGAAATGTTGTCCAGAAAACCTGGTTTGTTACCCTGTGCACAACAAATCAATATTTACACACTTAAGAGAGACATTGACTATTAATTTCAGAGTTGTGCAAGCCTGGTTGCTCAGTGGTATTCCAAAAATCATGGACAACTTTTTACCATTTATTCATTTCATTAAAGCAAAGGCATTAATATTCATTGACTATGTGTCACTTAGTTCTCTTAATAATTAGTATTCTATCTTGCATTGGTTAGTAATTCTCCCCCTTCTGATGCTAATTAGAATGGTCTGCATGGTCTTTCTCTTCTTTTGAGTTGGGTTTCTTCAGTTGGTGGGCTGTGAGTCAGTGGTGTGGGAATCTCTCCCTGCCAGAATTACCTTTTACCCGGTCAGAGCTGAGCTCAGCACAGTTGCTGCATGGGCTTTATTCGTTTCTTCCTTATCTTGGGAGTTCTGCCAAATGCCCTTGAGGCCCATAAATTCTGTATTTTATGTATCCACTATCAGAGGTACCTCCTACTTTGCAGGCCTTGTTAAACTCCCCCTAGTTCTGTGATCATTAAAACATGTTCAACTCTTAACAAGGCAATTCTCCTGACAAGTAATTTCTCTTTCCCACAGCTGGACATCACTTAGGCGTTGTTGGTAGCTGCTCTCTGTTTCACGGATTAGAACTTCTTTCTTGTTGATTAGGCTTGAAAGTATACAAAGATCAAACAACAAAGCACATCCTTTCTCAAGAAAATGTGTACATATTCCACATTTTGCAACAGAAACTCCGCAGGACGGCAGGGACAAGGCCGAGGTGGCTTTTCCCTGGGCTGCGGTGGGAGGGTTTGGTGATGCGGTTTGGGGCGGGGGCGGGCAGTGGCCACGGCGAGGCCGCGGCGGAAGCCGNATCTTGAAAATCACAAAAAGGGGGGGGGGGGGGGGCCCCCTGGGGGGGGGGGGGGGGGGGGGTGGTGGGGCGGCGGGGCCGGGCGCTGTGTCGGCTCCGTTTCAGAGCTGTGTCGGTGCCGTGTCGGTGCTGTGGCGGCGGAGCGGCCCGGGCAGACGGTACTGGGGGACGGGCGGAGGTCGAGGCGGGGGACGGGCGGTGCCAGCCCGGGGGAGTGTGTGGTTTTTGCCGGGGTCAGGGTTCCTGCCCGGAGGGCAAAGGCCGAGGTGCGTGACAGACCGGCTGGCCCTCGAGGAACGTCCTGCCGTGCTGCTCCAGGGAGTTTGTCCAGGGGTTTTTCCCCAGCCTCTCTCCTGCAGCAGGGACCGAGACGGGCGGGCGGGTGGGTGGGCACAAAGAGGGTTTGTGTTTGGCTCTGGGCAGGATCAGCGGGGAAACTGAAGAGGAACTGCTCTTCGGAGTGAAAGTTTTGCAATCTCTGGGCGTACTTTGCTTTCCCCTCGTCCCGGCACTCCTCCTAGCTCGGGCGGTGGAAGGAGGCTCTTCGAACCCGGACTTGGCCCGAGCCCCAGTGGAAACCACCCGCTGGTGAGCAGCTGCCCTCTTAAGATGGTCCGGAGGCCGATGCAGCGCTGTGCTGAGGTCGTCCTGTGGAACAGCCCCGTGCGGGACGGGTTCGAGCAACAAAGCGTTGCAGAGAACTGTCACGGGCCCATATCCAATTAGGAAGCAAGTTTAAGATCTTGGCTCAGATTATGAGTTTGCTGCTAAATTCATTTATTTGTTTCTCACTGAAAGGCTAGTGCCTGACTTGTTTTGGACAAAACAACGTGGGGGGTTTTTAATACAGCGATCACAGCAGTAGCTGTCTCTCTGACACCTGGGTGGCTGTGGTCCAAAGGAAGGTCTGATGCACTAAAACATCAAGAAAGTTTGTGATTAATTTGCAGGTCCATTATTGCTATCCAAAAAAGACATTTTACCAATTCTGCGACTCTTTTATAACTACTCAGTATTTTACAAAGGGATATTCATTACAGAGCCATAACAGGGTCACCAAAATAGTTTGCAGCCCTATACTGTAAGTGTTCAGCCTAAAGCCCAACTTCAGACCTTAAGCAGTGCATTTGCAGGAAGATATTCCGGGCTGTTTTGAGTGGAGCACGGAGTTGAGACTGGCAGTCAGGGCTCTGTCTCTCTCTCTGTCAGGGTGGGCTAAATTTTATCAGCTCCAGCTCTGCATTGTGGAGAGGTCAAGGATGTTTGCTCTTTCTGCTTATGCTAGCCTGTCCTTATAGTGTGTTTCTCAGCCTTGAATCCTACATGCTGGAGGTTAGAGTGTCCAGTCTGTGAGGGTTTAAGCGCAGTTCTCCTCTCTGGTGAAGTTGAGACCAACACCTACTTTCTAAGCATCAGGGAATGGAGTATTCTTGAAGTATAGAAGGTCAGGAGCTCTCTTACTTGTTACAGTGTAAGTCATACACGGAAATAGAAATGAAGTGTAGGTCATGGTCTTATGTGTGTAGGGCCTGGTAAGGGAGCTGTGCCAAGTCACTTCTCTGAGTGCCTTGTTGCTGTTCAGTGTCAGGAATCTAGTTAGGCATCCAGCAGCACTAGATTAGATGCCAGCTCCACTCAAGACATACTCTATTGACAAGCACATCTTTTTGTATCAGGAGAACTTTGCTACAAGAGACTGAGGTGTCTGGGGACACAGATGCTGCCAGGGCTAGGTGGAAGCTGAGCAGTGGTTTTGAAGGCCTGTATTTTGGATGGGGGCACCTCTTTCTCCTGTGAGTGCAGTTCCTAATAGAGTGATGGCCGTGGGCTGTAGAGCGTGTGGAAGACAGCACCCAACACAAAGGACTTCAGTGAAGAGGGCCAAGGATGCAGTCTCCCCTGTCACTGTTGTGCTGTTTGTGCCTCTTTATTGATGCCTTGGCATTATGGCCAAAATTTTTACTTTGTGGCTCAGCTATGTATTGTGCAGTCTCTGCAAACATAAATAAGCCTAAACAGATAAATGCTTGGCTTAACAATGAAGCATTCTGTTAGTCTGTGCGTCTATCTTTGTATGAAATTTGCTTCATTCTTCTGTGACCCATTAGTGATAAGAGTACAGCATTAGCTTTGTTTCCAGCATCAAGCAAGCTCACATCAGCTGCCAGTGTCATACAGTGGCATGTGACTGCACATGGTAGGGAAATTTGAAAGGACAAAGTGTTTCATCCCAGTGCCATCATCTGATGGGCTGACATGAGCCCCCTGCTGCCAGGGGCATTGCCCAGGCCTTATCTGCCCAACAGAGGACAGTCCCATCCATCTGGCTTTTGATTTTAAAGTTAAGTTTTTGGGGCAGATAGAATATAAATCCCTGTTACAGGTTGACTGTAGCAGAACTAGCTAAATAGGGAACACAGTAGGCCTGGTGAAATATGTTGCTTTTAAAAACATGTTTGTAAAGGCACAGGAGCACAGGGCTCTGAATTGTCATATGAGAGAGGTGAAAATAGTGCTGGTGACACTAGTTTGGTGGTCTTTGGAAGCCATTCATTTGATATAGTACATTTTTTCAAGTATGGTGTGACATGTGACAAAACCCAGCAACTACTGAGGAGATTGCATCACTGCAAGGTTAAAAATGTGTTAATTCAGGAATATTGTACAGTTCTGCTTTGGTTGTAAAACTCCAGTAAGCTGTAAAACTACAATAATATATTATTTAGGAGATGCTTATTGTCATGATGTGGTTGAATGGCTGCATATTCTGGTAGTATGTAGATTTTCTTTTATTGCATTATTCCACAGGAAACTTTGTTGCATCAAGCACAAGTGTGTAGGACTTGATTGTTCTTCTACTTTCACATTCATCCAACTGTATTTAGTAGTTTGGAGTGGGACATTCAAAATGCTAATTTAAAGCATGCTTTCTATAAGATCATCATCTTGATTTTTATCAGGAAACAAGAACTCTGAAATCATGGCAGGGAAACCCAAGCTGCACTACACCAAGGGAAGGGGGAAGATGGAGTCAATCCGGTGGCTGTTAGCAGCAGCTGGGGTTGAGGTTTGTACCTTTTTTTAATAAAGTGATTTGTGATTAAAATAGGTATTCTCTGGAAGGGTAACCCAATCCCATCTGTGCTTAGGGATGTGCCCATCATCACATATTGTGATGCAGAATGCTTGGATTGAGTAAAACACTCTTGTGTTGTATTTCATGTATTCCTTGAGCAATAGTTGCACAGTAAAGAGGTTTTAACATACAAAGAGAATTGATGTGTGCTGTTTTTGAAACATACTTTAAGCTGAGATTGTAAATTGTTGCTACAGACAAAATTGTGACTTTTTCTCAATGCTCATAACTTCCATGTATCTCATGAGTCTTCTCCACTGAGAGACCGTGGATACCACATGAAAACTTCTGAACATTCTCTCCAAACAAAGTGCCTTTTGTTTTTTGGGTCAGGACCCAAGTAGGATAAATCAGCAGATCTGCCCCAAAGGCAGTGTTAGGGGATCTATCTAGATTCACATCAGGTGAAGGCCGTCTTAGACATCTTAATTTCTACATTAAGTTTTTGTTTGAATATGTTTTTTTGAAACTACTTATACTCTGTTGGAAATAAAAGGCTTTTTAAAATGGTGCTCACTTGAGAATGTTGCTGACAGAGAATTTGCTGAGCATGAGTGCTGAGGAAACCAAGATCTTGTCCTCATTCAAATGTCCTAATAATAATTAAAAAAAAGTCCAGTGGATTAAAGAGGGAGATAAATGCTGTGCAAGAGAGGCATAATTTACAAGAAGTTTCTCAATATTTCATGTGGCATCAGCTGCTTTTTGAGTGATTTGATATCTGTTTATGGTTCATGCAAGTGAGTCTGGTCTTTATAACAAGGAAGTTCTTTCTGGAGCATAATGCATTGTACAGTCCTGTGGGGTTGGGAACACAAAAGTCTTGGGTTATTACTGGAGTAAACTTCAGAGATGAAGTAGGGCTGTTAAGGAAACTTTCCTGTCTGACTATCCAGGAGCCTCTCTACCAGTCCTTAAAATAATTTATCGTGGTGCAACGACAGAGTAACAGCTCAAGCTTGTACCTCCAGGGAGGGACCCAGAACAAAGGAAACCCCGGGTCTTGTATACCCTCACAGTCTAAGTGAAAGTTTGAGGATATGGGCTCCTGCTGTGTATCACCTGGCCAGTGCCACAGGCCCCCCTGCCCTTTGCTGTGCAAAGGGAGGCAGTTCCCAGCTCTTGCCTTGGGCTCTCAGAGCTCCATGAGCAGCTGGAACTGCAGCTGCTCACCCAGCTACTGGCACTGAATGATTCCTCGAGAGGGTCAACACAATGAGAAAAGTATGGAGAATAGTGTGGAGAGGTGGACTCTAACTGCCAGACTTCCTTCCACTTCTCCACTGCCTTTGGAGTGACAGTGTTTTTTTCTATTGTTGCTTTTCAGTTTGAGGAAGAATTCATAGAAACGAAAGAAGACTTAGAAAAATTGCGCAATGGTGAGACTGTAAACTGTACCCTAAACATAAATTCACACAAGTATAACAAAAGAACAACAGGAGGTACTTCTTTAAGACCTGCAATATGATATGACCTGTAAAGAAAAGCTGCTTCCTTGTGGATGCATCAAGGAGAATTAGAGAAATGAGAATTAGAAATGTCTTGCTCTCTTACCAGGTCTCTTCCTCATTTTCATTGTAGCACTTCAGCAATCTGAATAGCTTGCTCCTTTTTCTTCCCTAGATGGAGTCCTGCTGTTTCAGCAGGTGCCCATGGTGGAGATCGATGGGATGAGGATGGTGCAGACCAGAGCCATCCTCAGCTACATTGCAGCAAAGTACAACCTCTATGGGAAGGACCTGAAGGAAAGAGCCTGGTATGGTAACAGTGTACTACTTAATAACACTCCTCCATGATTGTTAATATTTACAGAAAGAATGTTGCTGTGAAGTATCTGCTTGTAAAGGTGAGTATACCTAACAGACTGGCACTTAGTGTAGAGGGTTTGTCTTGTGAGAATGGAAGGGCAACTCCAGCGATTGTGGACTGGCAATTGGTAGCCAGCATCCTCTCATGATTAGACCTCAAAACTATTCCCACAGCATAAATGAATGGATTATCAATGGAAAACAGCATGAATTCTGCTTTAAATACATTAATTGCAGCCTTTTATCTTGCTTATTGCGTACACTGTGAGCCTGTTTTACAATCTGTGCTTTGAAAAATACTGAAAGTTTTCTCAAAGTGGAAGAACCAAGAAAATAAACCAGTGTCTTATGTTACGTTCACTAATAAACATTTTACTCAGTGATCACTTCAGCGCTGTATTTCAGGAAAATAACCAAAGTGGAAAGTTTGAATGATATATGTTGAATAAAAATATTTGTTTCAGGATTGATATGTATGTGGAGGGAACTACAGACCTAATGGGAATGATCATGTATCTCCCTTTTCAACCAGCTGATACAAAAGAAAAGAATCTTGCCTTAATCATTGAACGAGCTACAACGAGGTACTTTCCTGTTTATGAAAAGGTAAGATAAATCACCAGTAGTTCACAAAGACAGTGAGTTCCAGGCTCCCCCTCCTATCCCACTCCCCTGTCCCCACACATGTAATTTCCAGAGGGCAAGTGACAGTACAACTCTAGAAATGTATGATGGAGCCAGTATCCAGCAATGTGAAAAGAGGGCCACAAAAATAATTTTCAGCTGGTTTCGATACTGGGTCTCTGCTGTCTTTCTTTTCCAACCTAGCTTAGTGGCTGATGGCTCCCAGCATTTTGCCTAAATGCACCATTTCAACACTTGTGCCAGCCTTCAGTACTTATTGTCTGGAAGTGTAATGTGTTACAGAATTGTTAAGGTTGGAAAAGACCTTCTAAAGATCATTAAGTCCCATTGTCAACCCAGCACCACCACCATATTCACCATTAAACTGTGTCCTCCTGTGACATATCGACATGTTTCTTGAACACTTTCAGGGATGGTGAGTTCACCAATTCCTTGGACAGTCTGTTCCAGTGCTTTACAACCCTCTACATGAACAAAAATTTCCTAAGATCTAATCTAAACCTCTCCTGGTGCAATATGAGCCCGTTTTCCTCTGTCCTGTCACTGGTTACCTGGGAGAAGAGGCTGACCCCCACCCTACTACAACTTCCTGTCAGGGTGTTGTAAAGAGTGGTAAGGTCTCCCACTCAGCCTCCTTTATTCTTGCTATTCACAGTTAAATATATTTATGCCTTACAGCTAAGGATCTGATTCTATGATCTTCCATAAATCCATTGCTTAAATGTATTATACAAAGAGACTATGATTTTCATTCTCTGAATTGCTATTTAGGTATCCTTAGGTGTGCACAGAGAGGCTTTGCAAGCAAGATACATGTAGCATAGAAAGCATAAAGCAATCATTTACTGGCCAGCATGTATCAGAGAGTTAGCCTGAGCTGTGAGGGAAGGCATTGGTACACTTGCCATCCCCTTACAGCACATGAAGAGGCTTTCTTGGCAAGGGAGGAGTTGGTCAGGAGGGGATGGATTGTTCTTTTCTTCTCCCTGGAATATTGCCTGGATGTTACTGAACTGTCATTGTCTACCAATTTGCTGTTTGTTGTTTTATTTCTCCTGTAAAGATATTTTAATTTTTTTTTGTGTTAAAATTTTCCTGTTTGAATTGAGCCAGCTGTGATCCTCATCTCACAAGTTTGTTTCTGTTTGTAACTTTTCCTTTTGTGCCACATGTGGTTGTGCTGTATAGACTTTCACACAGTGCTTTTTCAGGGCGTAGTGGTGTCCTTGGAAATCTGCCAAGGGTACAAAGCTGTGCTGTTTCAGAGCAGAGCTGGGTTTCCAGCTTAAAGCCCTGGTTACCAGGGAGCTGAAGTCCATTCAAAAAAAAATACAGGACTTGATGCAATTTCATGTCCCACTTGATTAGAGCCTTAAATTGCACAAACAAAACCCACAGAGGCTGCCCTGTAAAATAACAGTGTAAATGATATAATCCAGCACTTCTGTAGTCAGAGTTCATATTTATCCACTGCTGTACCAATGGAGGGCTGTGCTGAGAAATATTGATTACACACACTAATCTTTCAAAGATTAGAAGTCTGATATGTATTTTAAGTTATTAAACAATAAAAAAAGTCGCCAAGCGGGTGCCTAGGTGGCATAAACTACTGTTGTGATATGTTTAGTATGTATGCTCCATGTAGGAGAGTCTTTAAAGTAATCCTTCTTTGATTGTGGTAAAGGCGCAGCTGAACTTTTCCATGATTTTAGTCTAGTTAATTTTGTTAAAATGGTTAATAATTTTCTTTCTGTACCGGCTGTTTAAGATGTCTATTGATTCAGCTTATCAGGGTTTGCAGTCTATGCGTTAGTCATTCAGCAAGCTGACAGAAAACATACGTAGCTGTGAATGTTCACCTAAAAACTCAGCAGCCAGATGGAGCAGGAAAAGGCAATATAAAGCCCTGCAGGCAATCAGATTCCAATGCTATGTTTGGGAGTTTCCATCCAGTCTGATAAGCTGTGGTGCACCTTGTTAGAGCGGTGTAGGAAATAACTGTGTGAAGGTATCAGCTGTGACTCTGCCCAGGATTTCTGCCTCTGTGGTAGAACTGGCAGATGGGCCTGGAGAAGCAGTTGGCTTGAGAGTCACAGACTGATGTCTTACTGCACATTTGTTACTTAAGAGTAGCCTTGCTGTGACTTAGGCACAGACATGCCCTTCTCTTGCTCCTGATACAAGGGTGATAGTCCTCAGGACAAAGGTAGGCTGGAGTGCTGGTAACTGCTCTGAAGCTGTGCTGCAACATTCATCTTAACTTGTCTACTACAGTTGTTAGTAGCTTTGGCAGGCTGTGATTCTTACATCAGCAGTTTGCCATCAAGGAGTCTTTCCTGATGGGATAAAGGGTGGGAAGGTTGTATTCCTTCATTCTGGACATATTTCAAACTGTAATCAGCAGTCTCAAATTTTGCTGAAGCATTTGGAAATTCACTTAACTTTTTTCTTAAAAATTCGAAGTGTACTTACATGTCAACTGGCCTGACTACCTCTACCAATTTAGTCCTGTTTATTTTGTGTGATTAAGTACCTTTGTGGTACTGGACTTGGTATACAGCTACCTGTTGCAGTAGGTTAGAGTGACAGATGGCATCACACACACTGAAACAGGAATTCTGATTTAGTTTTTTTGTTTAAAGAATATTTATCACTTTCTATCACAAACTTCAGCGGTTCTTGCATGGCTTTGCTCTGCTGTATTTTTTTTAGAAATGTCTGCAATAAAATACCTAGATAAAATGGTTACACCCCCTGTGATTTTTTTTTTTATTTGTTCATGCTTTATAGGCCTTAAAAGATCATGGACAGGATTATCTTGTTGGCAACAAATTAAGCTGGGCAGATGTCCATCTGCTGGAAGCTATTTTAATGGTAGAAGAATGTAAGGCTGACGTACTGTCTGCATTCCCTCTGCTACAGGTTAGTAATCATCTGGTGTCAATATGGAAGGTAACAAATTTCACCAACTGCTGTTAAAAGTTAATTGATGTTTACATCTTTTGAGCCATTGTACTGACACTTCTCTGGTCTGTTTGACCACAAAAACCTGCACTCAGTGCACTGCCTTGCCCCAGAGCTGCTGGAGACTCACTTTTCTCCAGTTCTGCTTTTCCAAGCTGTTCTCAGCTGGCAGGAATTCACTCACTAGTGCTACCAATTTGGTCCTTTAACTGCTACTTCCATGTCTTCAAACACAGCAACAACATCCGGAAGGAAAGTCTGTGGCCTGGTGTGTCTGCAGTTCCTGTCCTTTTCTTTTTGCCAGCAAAATTAAATTTTTAAGAAATCATATACAAAGAGCAGTTAAGTTTCATATGTCTTGTCTTCTGTAGTGCTTTGAGGTATTCCTGTCCTTGCCTCTTTTTTTTTTTTCTCATATATCTGCGGGATTGAGATCCAAGATGTGGGGTTTTTCTGCCACTTTTTACTAGATGAATCTTAAGTCTTTAATAATAATTTCTCTCATTCCCATCTGGGAAACTAATGTATAGCACCAGCATTACAGATCAGAAAAAGCTACTGCCTTTTCCTGTTTAATAAGTATATCTGACAAGTAAAAATCCAAGTCACCTGTTCTCTAAAGGATGGAATTATAATTTCCTTAATCTCACTGGCTTTACTGTTGCTTCTTACAGGCTTTTAAAGGAAGAATCAGCAACATTCCAACAATCAAAAAATTCTTACAGCCTGGCAGCCAGAGGAAGCCACCAACAGATGAGAAGTTTGTTGCTGTTGTGAGGAAAATATTCAATATCTAATCCAATGAAGATAACCCAACAGTAGTATATTACCAGAGCTTGCCTTGTAAGTGTAAATTGCATAGATGTGCTCAGTAATTTGCATCATATGGCCAGTGTTGACACAATACACTGTGAATACACTTTTTAAATTAGAGTAAAAGGCTAATTTCTTTCTGGACCTGTTGAGTCCAGAAAGAAGAATTTAATGAAGTGGTTATGAAATAAAATATGCTGACACTCTGTGTGTGTTCAATCACAGTGCATGCCTGGTAGGGTAAAATGTTCAACTGTAGCTGTANTCAGCTGGCATCCCTTCCCATATCAAAAGTGACCGTCATTTCTACTTCACTCACTGGCCCAATGTTCTCCGAACCTACTGCTAAACAATCATATTTATAAGGTTTCCCTATATCACCTTCCCCAACATGTAGCTTCCAGAGTACTGTAGGAAGGCCACATGATCCCCAACCACCTTTTTATAAACTGCAGGAGAGAGGAGCCACACCACGAAAATTCAGAAGTCATTTAAATTCAGGCCTAGAATCTTTAAGGTTGGTTCTCTAGGTGGTCTCCTAGAAAGTTCACTGTCTCCCTGCTGTATTTCACAGCTTAAAAATTAAGTAAATAAACCCTTTAAAAGTAAAATTAAAATTCATTATCCTTTTAAGTTTACAGGCAGAATTAAGAAACTTTTCTAATCCCCACATGAATCTCTTAAAGAGCTATTTTTTTTCACTGAAAGATCAAAGTCCTTGTGTTTAATTGGCCTGCTGTGGTTTTCATCTGCTGAAAGCACCTATTGCCTTGCTCTTCTTTTTGCTGCTTGGCTGGCTGGTCAGTGAGGCAAATGCCCCTTGAGTGGTTTTTTAGTAAGGTTTTACCTTCTGCAGTCATTTAGCACAGTTATAAAGCCAAGTGCACTGGCTGCTTACCTTTTCAGTAAGAGTGAATTTTACCTCAACAGTGCTTAAAGCATGCACTACTATGTCAGATTCTTTACCCTAATTTCAGGAGAACCATCACTGATCCCTGTAAGAACATTGCCATAAACCATCCTTCTTTGCATCTGGTTGTTTCTCCTCAGCAGGACTCCAGCTGATTAGGCAAACAGCCAGTGTACATGAAGAATTGCTGCCCAGCAAAGTTAACTGCTTTCCTGACTTGTGCCTAAGGAGAGTCACATGCATCTCAGAGGTACAAACCACAAGTGCCCCAGTCACCTGAGCACTGCTGAGTTCCAAACAGGTTTACATTAAAATTACCTCAGTAGCTGGAAGCAGTGCTTTGGCATGCCCGACACAGTACTGTACACAGAGGCTATTCCTCTCTTCCAAACAAGTGCTGTGATTTAAGAGCCATCACAAAGGTGGTATGCTACATGATAACCTTCATAAGCAACCTTTGTATGAAAAGAATGAGAAGCAGCAAAATTTCTGTTTGTCTTCAAGAGTGCACCCATCCATACTGCTTCCAGATGATTTTGCTTATATTCCCTGTACACAAGAAGACAGTCTTAGCCAAGCTTTGAGACCCCAGGAATATTTATTTTGTACACAAATCAAAGCAACTTCAATCCCTGACTAGTTTATGACTGAACAGTCTCTTCTGCTTATGGGGGAGACTTCAGCAAGATAATCTGTGTGAGACTGGAATGGCAAACCTGTTCCAGAGTACTCAGAGCTTGGAACCTCTCTGTGCAGCATGACAAACCTCAGCCATGGTTCATGTCTCTGGCAATTTACAGCATGGTACATGTTTTAAACCACTACTGAGTACAAAGAAGAGCACCAGACTCTTTCATTGACAAAATGGCTCACTTGTCTGCTTAAAAATCTGATAAGCTTTGAACATTTTACATTTTATTTGAACCCTGATTTTTTTATATTTAGAACCAGGAGAACAAGAACATGTGTTGGAAAGGAAGTCAGTTTTCTAGTGCAACACAGTACAGGCCCAAGACTTTTTTTGTTTTGGAACTGATTATTTAATCTCAGAAACTACAAATTTATCTTCAATACAAGGTATCTTTTCAGCATAAACATGTATTTATAGATATTCTTTCAGAGATACAGTGCAAGAGTAATTCAATTTCCTGAGGTGCTCTGCACCCCTAAAAGAGATCAAACTTACAAAGAGAGATCCCATGAGTTAATAGATTGCTTAAATGAAAGTAGATCAAAATATACCAACAAAATGCTTTAGTTTTTAAAAAAAGCTTTTAAAATACCAGCACATGCCAATAATCAAATAACAGGTACAGATCTTTGACAGAAAATATAAATGCAGTATAAGACTTGTGTTCAAACTTGTCTTTCAAGTATGGAGAGCATGTCTGTTTGGTGGGCATGGCAGTCATATTCAGTTCTAAATTCTCCTAGAGCAGCATAAAAACAAGCCTCAAAATCATCAAAAGGCTGAAAAAAAACCCAAAACAAGAAAACATAAATATGGCTGTCATTAATAAAATCAGTGAAAGTCATCAATAAATAACAGTGCATACATAAATAACTGACACTAGAGTCACATTAAGCCATCTTTTCAGGTGTCTAAATCTACAGTCTCAGTGTCTTGAAAAACAAAGCACACCTAGGCTGTTAAAGCAATCCACAAAGGACAACAACATTTTCCAGTGTAAGTCCTGATTCTTAAATTTTGCATCTTGACAATTTGCTTCTGATTTTTTCCTCCCTGTATGTAACTGAAGTAAAACAGAATGGTGTTATATTACATCTGGTAACAACGAAGCAAGTTATTATTCCTTCAGAAGATGGGGATTCTGGTTTACACTTGGAAAATGTTTTGCATTACAGACTCATTGAGGAAAAAAAAGTTTTGAACTTACTCCGTAATTGGAAATTAATAAATTCAGAAAATTATACTTTCCAAAATGCTGAACAGCAGCAATAAAGTAGTTAGAACTACTCTTTTTTTATTTTTAATTTGCTTTAATATTGACCAAAGTTCTTAGGTCAGGTCAAAAATGTCCTGGTTTTCAACAGTACTGTGCTTCCAGTAGTTTTGAATGCAGCACTTCTGAACCAAAGTGCTGGCCTTTTTTTTAAGATTATTGTGTTGTATGAAATTAGACTAATTTTATGTGTAATTTTATCTGTTGGAAAACACTAAGGCTTACCCAGGTTCTTCCAAAAGCCTTATCAATATGCATTAATATTTAATTGCTGACCTCTCCTTTCTGTGCTGAGAAAGTCACTTCTTAGCAGCTCTATCTGCCTGGTAAGATGAAAAAGCTGTTCACTGGAAACAGGACTGTGACCTCCAAACTAATTTCACTTAAGCTGTGTAGTTGCTGAATGGCAGTGACTTCCACCAATACTGCCTTGAACCGGGTGTGAAATGGCAACTATTTGAAAACCAGTGAAATCTTGACATTAAGATCCGCAATATGTATTTACCTCAGGCATGCTACTAGTCCAGCTGGCATTAATTTCTTGGACCTCTTGAACCTCATTCCCATTACAATGGTCAAAAGAAAAGATGCAACTGTAACAGACAATCCAATATATTTATGTTCTCACTTTTCTCAGTGGACCACTCAGGAACGCACAGAGTTATGAAAGGTCATTGCTCTTTTCCTACAATTTAGTGAAACGTTAGATCAGAAATAGAGTCTATAAAAACATTCTTGCTTTTCCAAAATACACCATTATGATTTCTTTTAGCTACAAATAAAGTTTCCATGTGCAGCAGAATGCTAAATCCTATTCCATGAAGTCTAGATAAATTTTCAGTCAGTCAATTCTATGCACCCGTATCTAAATTCATAGGGATACCAACAAAGTAGAAAGAATCTTGGTCAAGTAGTAACATGTATACTGAAAGGAATAGTGTGTCATAACTGCCACCACTCTAGATCATTGCAGCTGTTTTCTAACTATTCAAGGAGCTAGAGCATTCAACTTCTTTCCTGTTTTATTTTTAGAATATTAGCTCTTTATTTGCTGACCCTTAAAAACTATATTGGAAGGTTTGCCACCTGGTTTTGCTACAGAATATGGCTATCAACATCTCCTTCTTCATGACTACAATTCCTTTGGAGCCTTCTGCTATGAGAGAACCATCCTTGCCTGTGACAAGAGGTGGGCAGCCCAAGAGGGCAATAAATGCAGCACAAGCAGCAGAGAACAAACATCATGAAAGAAATTGAATCTTCTTCCTGGAGTAGTCTTACCTAAAAATGGAGGCAGCAATGAGCTCATCAGGCATAGGGATTTCACCTTGAACTATGTGCTACATAAATGAGAAGATTAAGGAGAGCACATAAAACTGCAAAGATAGCTACCTTCATTAAAGAACTGTCACTTGAAATGCTTCCTAGAGGTGGGCAGAGAGGCAGGAAGGCAGGACTTCTCATGAGCAGCTGGGCTTTGTCACTCTCACAGCCAAAGTAATGGCAGTTACACAGATGTCTTCCCTGTTTATGGAGCAGTTAAACCATCTAATGCTCTTCAAATTCCACTGTCTAGTTCTGGGGCCAGTCCTGTGTTCATAGGTGTCAAAAATTAGTTTTAAACTCATTTCAGCATTATAAAACAAGCCCTGACAGTTACAAGTACCTTAAAGAACTCTACCAACTATGTGCACTCATTAACAATACCTTACAAAAAAATATTATGCTCCATTATCCATTGCTCTTACTTTCTAGTCACGTAGCCTTGATCCTCTCAGGAATGTCTCAAGAGTGAACTATTCCACAGCATGTGTCTTGCCAGAGTCCTGAGTATACTTACAGTTTATTGCAAGCTCCAAACATATTAACTCTGTAATGTTCTTTTTTTCCCATTTGCTAGTATCTGGCTTTTTCACAGGTTCCAGAGACTTTTTAACATAGTCAACTTTTAGACCAGATTTTAGAAAGTGCTATACATTCACTATTTCACCTTAAACCAGTCAAAGAAATTCAAAAAATCAAGACAAATTCAATTCAGTAAATCATATTCAGATCAGAATCAACTTGCATTGTGAATGCTACTAACTCTTGCATACTGAAATTTGAATTTCTACATCTACTTCAAACACGTAAAAATCCCTTAAAGTATCCAAGAAAGCACAGAGCTTATTTCAGGTGAAGTAGGAAAATGCCTGAAATAATAATTCATAAAGCAACTAAGAGAATTTGCCTGGGGTACCCATAGGCTACATACTCTGCATGTAGGACAAGTTACACCAACCTTACTATCAAGGTCTTGTAAAATATTACCTAAATTACTGTAGGAGAGTCTTGCATAGGTGAAAAATACTGTCAATAATTACAGTTTGGATGGATGGGTTGTTTTTAGATTTTCTAACCTTTTAAAGCTTTAGGTGCTTGCTTTATTTGACACTGTAATATACTGTAGTAGTTTCTAAGTTTAGAGTGGTCACTTTCTTCCATGCACTTAATTTCCATCTTTCATTTGTGCTCTAGCTGCTTTTCACATTTCGGCATGATAGGCATAAGTGAAAACGTCCTAGTTTTCCACAAAAGCAATACACATTTATAATAAAGAGCAATTACAACATTTCTTTGTAAACATTCTAAACAAAGACTGCTTTAAAACGTCTTTGTTCCTTTTACCTTATGTAAGAATTTTCTAAGGCAGGTGTAGTGATAGCTTAGCTCATCTCACTGCTGCAACTTCTAAATAAGTAATATAGATTTCTCCACTTGAGAAAGTCCTCACATGCCTACAACTACATGAAATGAAAAATACTGACTATTTTAGATATCAAACATTCAAAAGCACATTAACGGAAAATTTTGTATTAGTCCCTTCAAAACCTGGGAATTGGGAAACAGGCAACATATATTAAGCTTTAATGAATCTTATTTTCCATGGATTCTGTATCTGACTTAGTGACTTAATTGACTCATAGAAGTATAACACCATATGCTACTTAAAAGCATCTCACACTAACGATTATAAATTTATGTATATTTAAGGCTATGTCTCCATTCAAAAAAAAGGGTTTGGGTTGTTTTTTTTTAAACGGTAGGATAACTTAATCTGAGCAAGGTCATGGTGGCAAAACTGGAAATCCAATTTAAGGCCATCTAGGAGCAGATCAGGTCCACAATTACTACCTTTACTAAAGAACTTGCTGGGAACACTTTGCTGTGCTACTCAACATTGTTTTTAAATGGAAATTTTTATAACTGTGATTGGTGCAAAGCACAAAGCCAGAATGAACAATATACCACAAATTCTAAGTTGAGAAAAAACAATTGCATACTCACAATCTGGATTAAATGTATTTTAATGCATTTCTGCATGTGAAACCACAGCCTAAACCACCTTTGCTAAAACCATGAGCAAGTCAAGCTCCCAACAGCTCTTACTGCAAATCACTTGTGCAAGGTTTAGGTCCCACTTAGGGATTGTAGTTTTTTGCCTCCATGAGGGTTTCACAGCAAACTAGCTACCATGACAATTATTGCATAGTTTGTATCCTGTCTTTCTTAGCAGCAAAGGAAAAACACTAAGTCCAACTGTTCCATTCACTGGGAGCTGAGGATACGTTACATTATGCAACACTGGATCCCACACTTACTTTACTGCTCAAATTGCAAAATTCTAATCTGTAACGCTAATGATTTTATTGCAGTACTACCTCCTGTTTCTCAGCTGGATTTCACAATATGTGCAATGTTAAGCAATCATCTCATAAAAGGAGGTGCTGCCAGGTGTAACACACATCTGCTAGCTTTGTGTCAATGATCTGCCTTACCTTGTAAATAGCTCCTGAATTTTGCAAGCTAAGCTGAAGTGTTGAACTCTATTTAAAACCTAATATTTAAACCAAAGCAATACCCCAAATTCACTAAAAAGAGAATTTTGCATGCAGTTCAGGATGCTGCTTTTTTGTTTGTTTGTTTGTTTGTTGTAGTGAAACACTTACACAATGATATCTTCACATTTCTGGGATCACATGTTACACAGTAAGCTCCATAACCAGCCACAGAGCCAAAGGTGAGTCCAGCAGCTAAAGAGATTTTACTACCTGCAAGAAATCATTCAAGTGTTATTTCTCAATACAATGACTTTAAGCTCAATCTTTATGCAGCAGTTATCTCTCTGCACAGTATTATGCAAACACATTAAAAATAGAACTGATTTTGCCACATTCCAGCTTCACCCAGTGTGAATAGAGGTAATATTTCCGTAACTGGGTCATTCTAACGTGTGGCATTAGGAGCAAAGTCAACCAAGTTAGGGACACAGATGATCAGGATCCAGTAATACTAGCAACCTGGGAAAAATACAACCCTAAATTTGGCTATTTTCTCTATCATATTTAAGAAGGATTTTTGTAATTTCTCTGAACTGTCTGTTCATTTTAACTATATCTTACAGCACTTGGGAGTCTCCAAAAAGGGTAGAAATGTGTCAATATACATAAAGAGTAAACAGGAAAACGTGTGGTTATATGTCAGGCCTTTCAGTCGGACATCAGTTCTGGACACAGAAATGCTATCACCAACATCACATTTAATGAATAAAAAATGAAAAAAACAAATAAATGGCAGTGAGGATGAAAACAGGGCTTCTAAAAGTAACTTGACATCTTCTTGCAGTGCTATTGAAAAACTGGTTCATAAATCCCAGATACATCCCTAATATATTTAGATTTCTGAACAAACATTTGTCTTGGTACCATATGATAGAAGTGTAGAATCTGCAGAGCAGATATTATTTGAATTAAGCTGATCCCCAGATGTTTACAAATAAAGAATCCAGACCCCCGATGTAATTTAGCTCCCAATCCTTTGATTCTGAGTATTTTTAATCAAGACTTTGCAAGAAAATGTAAAACATAACCAACAAAACATAATCTAGATTTGCCACGAGGATTGACCAAGTATTAAAGAGTGAACAGGTGAATGGGATAGTCAGTGAGTGCAGCTGGCTGCAAACACAAAAGCACAGAGTTTTCGGAAATTCAGATGTGAAGCCACGTGTCCGAGAGCAAAGCACGTGCGCACTACGAAGGGAGACGCTGCCCCTAAAGCACAGGAATCGTGACGGGCAATGGAACAGGGCCGGAGAGCGATGCGCTGCTGGGGCTCTGCGGAGAGCTGACGGGAACCCGCCTGCAGCTCTGCCCGCCCGTCCTCGGTACCGCTGCGACCTCTGCCGGGTGCTGAGCTCGGGCACGGCGCTGCCACGCCGGGACTGCAAAAACGGCTGGAGTACCCAAACTGCGCTTTGTGGTACACTGCCACCTAAAACCTGACTCGTTATCTTACTGTGAAAAGACACAATTCTAACAGCAGCAGAGAATTAACCACCAACTCAGAGGACACAAGTAAAGGGGTTTTTTTCCCACTGTGCATCTGGAAATGTCAGAATCAAGCCTGGATTTCTCTGTAGAAAATAAGCTTTAATCAAGGGTATACTGTGCTCAACATAGGAATGATTAAAAGGAGATGAGAAAGCCCAAAATGCATTGAAGGTCAAAGATAACATGACAACCCCCACTCCTTGCCCTGAAAACAAAATCACTTAAATGCTTAAGCATTCTGGCCCAAGAATATCTCATGAGACTCAGTGCATTTACAGCAGCACATGATGGATATTAAATGCAGCTGTGTTAATTACAGCAAAGTTTTCATGTCTCACGCTGCATTGAAGAAATCAAATGCTTGATTTCCAAATCCTTCTGTCCCAGTACTAACCTTTATGGGTGTATGCTACAACACCTCCAACCACCAGCAATGAAGCATATGCAAAACCAATCCAGTCAACAGCCATGGTCCCAACTCTGGAAGAAAACCAAACATATTGCAACTGAAGGCAAACAAATTCCTTTGTCCTGGTAAAAAAGAAGTCATTACTAACAGGGTTCTAAATAAACTACACTCTTCTAAGTTGTGTTTGAATACTGTGTCAAAATATTCAGAAGGTGAAGGTGTGCCTGTTGGCTATTGTACCATCCTTTCACTAACTGCTGCCCTTCCTTACACCCCAGTATCTGGGTATACCAAATTTCCATTAGGGGAATTTTTGGCATATATGTGGCATACATTTTTCCCAGTCACAAACACATGTATGCAAGCAAAAAGCTTGATACCATCCAAAGCATGTTTTGTTGCACTAGTGCCATATGGCTGAGCTGAGTGCACACTATGGATACATACATGCCTTCTGCATGCTCAGCTCAGTGCTTTCATCTCAACCTCACTGTACATGCAGCATTTCAAGTAGCATGTAACAAAGCCGGCACCAGGCAAAAATACAAATTTTCAGAGTCTATTCAAAGTTTCCAGATAAAAACTTAGGCTGTTTTGGGAAACTATACATACAGGTACTTTATCCTGTATCTATGCCCCTTTTATTTCACCTTTACATTTTGCTGCATTGTCTGCAGTTAGGCTTCTGTTCCACAGAAAGCATTTAAGGTTCTGCAGTGATGCTGGTTCCTGCTTCCCTGGCAGCACTGTCAAAAGGCACGAATGGCAGTGCTCTGCAGCCAGAGAGCCCCTGCAGCACCTCGGCCTCTCTCCCATCAGCCGGTGGGACACACCTTTCTCCTCCTCCCAAATTAAGAGTACACTTAATTAAGCACATTTATACCTTATAACTTTATACCTTAGCGTGTGTGTCCTTGACCACAGCGTTAAAGGCCGGTAGCCAAGAGTGCTCACTCAGCATTTCATGTCAAGTCTTTAGTATTAAAAGTAAGCAACTCCTCCCCATGTCGTAACCCCCCCAGGACAAAAGGTGGGTTTAGGGGGCCATGGCACCCCGGAGAACGAGGTTTGCAGAGGTGGGGGCCAGGGATGCACGAGACAGGGATCCCCAGGCCTTTGATGTAGCTGCCCTTTTGTGGCCGCGTCCCGCCAGGGCCCGGGCGCTTCCGAGCGCCGTGGCGCAGCCCCCGGCGAAGGCAGCCCCCGGCGAAGGCAGCCCCCGGCGAAGGCAGCCCCCGGCGAAGGCAGCCCCCGGCGAAGGCAGCCCCCGGCGAAGGCAGGGCCCTGCGGGGGCAGCCCCCGGCAAAGGAAGGAAGGCAGGCCCTTGCGAAGGCGGCCCCGCGCCCTCCCCCCCGCAACGCCCGCTCGCCCCCC
>WAAE01006745.1:0-59307 GCA_013400495.1 Nicator chloris
GCTTTCAAACTAGCACAATAGTATTTAGGACCATGCACTAATTTTTGCTGTTGTTGGCCTGCTGAGGTTTCATAAGCAAATGATTTTTACTCTGAAAATAACTGAATTTCAGACTTGAAAGGATGAGCATCTTTTGAAAAGTATGTTTTTGCTAAGAAAGCTAAATTTATACAGTCTAAAAGCAAATCAATAACAGCTGGGTTAAGTTGGGGCTGTTACTAGATAGGGAGGACAAGCGTATCAAGAGATTAGAAAAAGCTCCGTGATGAAGTGCAGTTAGGCCTTTTTTATATTTGGATAGTTTTTAAAAAAAATTATGAGCAGAAGGCATTCAATGAAACTGAAGCACCTTTCAACACCTTAGCATGTGAAACTCTCAGTCATAGAACACTGAGGTTCATTCCAGTGACAGGAGTCTAGCAGGGTTCAAACAGTGAGATGAAAATTTGTCTGGGCTGTGGTAGGATCACCACACTGCGATACCACACATAAAGCAAGCTCACTGCTTTGCTTCCCCCCTTTGTCATTTCCCCCGATTAACAAAAATAGTTTTTGTATGGAACAGTACTTTGCCATGGGCACATGTCACTGTCTGGATCGGGGAGTGGTTTGGTGCAAATGTTTGAATGTTAATGAAAGCACTGCTGGGATTTTCATTCAGTCTTTTAAGCTATGGAATACTGTCAGGCTGTGCAGACTGAAGAAGATAGGCATCAGTTTTTCAAGTTACTATGAGTGATGAGAGGTAGATTTTAGGATGACTTTGCTTAGAGGGAGATGTGCAAAATGTATTTAGTAATTTTAAACACCACTAAATTGAGGGCAGTAGAACACACAAAATATATCTTCTGTGGTCAAAAAGAGGCAAATTAATCATATCTTACTGTATGTGCATTTTACTGTCATGTTTTATACTAGTGCTGTAGCCCATATAATTTGTCCACTATTCTTATAATGGTTAAAGGTAGGACTGTGAACAAGGATACCTTTCATAAGATATCCAATTCAACACACTTAAAACACTTAAGACATCACACATGTATTATTCGGTGAGAAAAATAAATCTGAAACAAAAACTTTGGCCAAAGGCAGCATTTTGGCTGAAGGCAGTGGTTAGTGCCAAAATGCATGAGAGATTGCTTTTCAGAGGCTGTCCCAGCCACTGGCATCCCTAGATACCTTATCCTGGTTTGTCCAGCTATGTTTATTGTCATACCTTAGTCCAAAATGAAGGCTATTCTTTGTGTTTAGATATTACATCAACAGATCCCTGTAAGGCCCACTCAGCACAAAGAGGAAAGTTTGCTTTATGTGGTGATGACCACATACTGCTGGGACACCAGAACGGAAAGTCTCTTCCAAAGCCCCAGTTTCCCTGAGCTGTTTCTAGTCCCACAGAGGCTCATGGAGCTGCAGCAGCACTGCAAAGCTCAGCCTAATGTAAATTATCAGAATTACTTGACTTGTTTGCTTAGGAACTCACTGGCACCAGGTTTTCCCTGATGGCTGCTAAGATCCATGTGGAAAAGCCCTACAGGATGTAATTGGAATCTTTGCAGAAACATTAAAAAGCCCTATTTAAACTGCTCTGAAACCTATAGAGTTTAATAGAGAGTAATATCCTTTCTATTGTTGTTTTTAAATATCCTATATAATTCTATATTAAATTCTTGAGAAAGGCTATAATTTTCTATTAAATTCTTTCAGGCTTTTCCACAAGGGTTCAGTAACATTTTTCATCTTTCCCAGAAGTCAATCACTTCAAGCCGCGAGCCATATGTACCCATTATTTATATATATATATATTTATAGATATATACACACACACACATATATATATATATACACACATGTATGTAGGTATGTTATTCCTCTGGAGTCCCTTACTCAAAGCAAGGCTCAGTTTCTTGAGAAGTGATTGCTGTGACGAGCTTCACCCTCTCTGCCTGTGAGCCCTCAGCCCCAGGGAGATCACTGCAACCTTGCTGAGCAGGTTTCCTTTCTCTGTTTGAGAGAATAGACCCTCTGCATCTGCCTCCATTTTGGATTTCAGTAAAGCTTTTGGTACTGACCCTCACAGGATTCTTCTGGACAAAATGTCCAGCCCACAGTTGTATAAACACATCATGTGGTGGGTGAGCAACTGGCACATGGGTCAGGCACAAAGGGTTTCAGTGAATGGGGTGGCAGCAGACTTGTGAGCTGTCACTAATGGGGTTCCACAGGGCCCCATCTTTGGCACAGCCCTCTGCCCTTCAACATCTTCATAAATGACTTGGGCACAGGGCTGGAAGAGATACTGAGCAAATTCACAGATGACACAAAATTCAGAGAATCTGTTGTCTTCCTCGACGGGAGACGGGCCCTGCAGAGAAACCTGAATAAATCAGAAGACTGGGCAAGCACCAACCATACGAAGTTTAACAAGGTCAAGTGCCAGATTCTGCATCTGGGATGGGGCAGCTCTGGCTGCGTGGACAGGCTGGCAAATGAGGCACTGAAGAGCAGCACTGTGGAAAGGGACCTGGGGGTCCTGGTTGATGGTAAGTTGAATGTGACTCAGCAGTGCTTTGGCAGCCAGGAGGGCAAAGCAGGCCCTGGGGTCCATCAGACACAGCATCACCAGCCGGGCAAGGGAGGGGATTGTCCCACTCTGCTCTGCACTGGGGCGACCTCACCTTGAATACTGTCTGCAGTTTGGGTACCACAATATAGGAAAGATACAAAGGCATTAGAGAATGTCCAAAGGAGAGCAATGAAGATGGTGAAGGGCCTTGAGTGGAAGCTTTATGAGGAGTGGCTGAGGTCACTTGGTCTGTTAAGCCTTCCCCCGGAGGGTGATTGGGCACTGGAACAGGCTCCCCATGGAAGTGGTCACAGCACAAAGTCTGACACAGTTCAAGAAGTTTTTGGACAATGCTCTCAGCCACATGATGTGATTCTTGGGGATGGTGCTGGGCAGGGCCAGGAGCTGGACTTGATAATCATTGTGGGTCCCTTCTAACTCAGCATTTTCTGTGATTATGTGATCAGCCATGGAGCAAAAGTTGGCAGGTCATTGCCCAGCACCTGCACCACAGGCATTACACCGCACTGTAGTGGACACTTACCTACCCACCAGGGAAGGTCATTTGCAGGGGAAGGAAAACCATGCCCTCAGGAAGCATGCAGCTGAAGCCAGCAGCCAAGCAGCAATTCCAGCTGAGCTGCATGGCTCACATGAAGTAATCCACCCCTTTTAAAACATTCACACGCTGATCTGATTTTGACTGCTCCCTACACCCAGGCAGCTTTACAGCTTGATGTGGTTTAAAGGGAAATTCCAACAGCACTTTCTCTGCAGATTCAGTTTATCCCAGCGCTGGCACTCAGACCACCTGATGTGCATGTTATGTTTGTTTATTTTGCTGAAATCCTGAGAAGGTCGTTGGCAGTCTGTTTCCTGCTCTTTGGATACATATGCTGCTGCAATCACTCTGCTCAATATCCAGTGTGCAAGAAATGTAAAGTTCAGTAAACAAACCAAACACACACTATTTGTGCATTGGAGAATATTTTGTTCTTCATTCTGCATTTTGACTCCCGTGCAGCAGGTGCAGAAGGGCCATCAAGCCTCCCTGTGAGAAGCCTAGCCTGACCTGACAGCAGTGCTCACAGCAGCAATCTCTTCCACCTGTAGGTCTGACACTGAGCCCTGTGCTGCATGTCTATCAGGGTTTGACAGCACTGGGGTCCCAACTCGAGCCCCAGCTATGGAATCACTCCTCCAGTTTGGCTTTGCAAGCTTGGCCTGAGGGTCTTTGCCAGTGTCATTGCTGTGTCAGTTATCAAAATACCAGCCACGCTCACGGTGATACACTTTTTGGGTTTTATGCTCCTCTACACGGACTTGAGGAAAGCAAACACATGTGAAAAGTGTGCATGAAATGTTTGTTCATCCCTGGGAACCCTCAGCTTAGCAGCTTATTTCGTGCCTTAAAGTAAAGCACAGCCAAATAGATATTTTTATCTTGGGTATGGGGACTGTTCTGCCATGGTGCTACAGGAACCTCACCTCCAGAGCACACAGGAAACCTTGGGCCCAAGCTTGCAGCATGCTTTTGCAGCACCCATGCATGTTCAGGAGCTGAGAGGGGTATGTCATTCTTCTATGTAGCCATAGCCCAAGTGGTGCTTTTGAGGCATTTGAGAGAAAGCATGTCTCATGATAAGAGGCTGTATTCAGGGAGCTTTTGTTGGTAACATGACTATTTTAGCTGGAGGAATTAACTTTCTGTAGTAATTTTGGGGGTGATTAGGTTTGGGATGAATACCTAGACTGTTTTGCTGCAAAGAGAAGACATGGCTTGCTACTGCTGTTCTCATCTCAGCTTCATTATGTGACTAATCTGCTATGGTACCTAGGCCCTGGACTAGAAGCTCATTTTAATGTCTGGATGTCCAAATCAAAGTGTACAAACAATAAGGAATAAACAAAAATGTATCAGTGTTTGTATTTCCATAAATAAATATGGCATTTAATATGAACCTGCATATCAAACTGTCCATGCATGGCCGTCCACTGGGATCGTGCCTGCCAGCATTGGGGAGTGAGATATGGAGCAGCTGGGAATATACACCCTAAGATACACTTATTGAAGCCCCTGACAGCTATTCCAGAGAATTTCCCAGACCTGCAGAGTGTGAATATCTTGAAATCGGGGGAAGAAAGGGACAGCGTACCAGAGTTTGCCCATCAGAAGGTGCTGCTCCACCACTGGTGAGAGACTGTGGTGACTCCAGTAAAATTAATGGACTTGCAGTAATGCAAAACTTTAGCGACACTGGCATCAAACACTTTGCTTTTCTAGAAGTTATTGATTAAAATTCTGACCTTTTCCCTGGGAAGCTTTATTTCTTTTTAACTCTATGAAGTTATCAGGCGTGCTGTGTTACTGGGATTGTTTTAGCCATGCAAGGCATTCTTAGGGTCTCAGCTGATTTGCTGAAGCTAGGATCCATCCTGATTTCAATAAAACATTGGGATTACCCAAGGGCTTTCCCAACTGTCATCTCCATTCTAGCAGCGTGTCTATGTGGCCAAGCACATCCTCTCCTTCTGCAGGAACCTCAAACCCCAGCTGCCAATCACCAGAAAATGTGGCACAGACAATCATATTGCTGCCTTTACACGGAAAGGTGTGTACTGTAACAGCAGGAGGTCAGCAACAGTAAGCCTGACATGTAGGGGGAAAATGTCTTCATCTTTGCTTGCAGGCAATCACAGCAGAGCTATGAAAGGGGTAGACTAAGTACACTCACTGTGGAAGGGATAATAAAAGAGGAGAACCAGAAAACCCAGCAGAAGCAAAGTTATTAGGACAGAGAATGAAGCAGGACAGGGAAGGGTAAAAGGAATTGCAGATTACATTTTTGGGGTTTTGTATCTGCAGAGACATGGTGAGGTTTGAAACAGATAAAGATCTATATAAATGATCTGAACTGGCAACACAGGTTTAAAAACTAAGTCCACGATCTTCTGACACACTGAGGGAGCTGATCTTTAAGCTTGATATGAGACGCAAGCCAGGAATGTTTGGCATGACTTCGCATTTCCTAATAAAAGCCCACAGTGCTTCACATAGCATCCTACTCTTGTTAAAACAGCAATAGAATTTTTAATGAGCGAGTGTTCAAGAAATTGCTTTAATGTCCTCCTCAAAAACTTCCCCTCATATCACAGCACTCTTCAACGCCATACACAGGATTATAACTTTACAGTCTCTCTGGAGCAATTCATGGTGCTTAGCTGTCCAAGACCTGTGCAAGCAGTAAACTCCAACTTGGTCACAGACCCTGTACCCCATCTCCTCTCCCTTGGGGTCTAGCAGAGAGTAAGCACCTCTTATCCCTCTAAGTGGCACAAGCTTTTGCACCTCCATTTGCATTCTGACTGAGATGGAGAATGCTTCAAGCTCAGAATATTGAACACGCTTGAAACCCTCTACATGTGAGATGCCACACACGCAGGCAGTGCTCTGGCTGGATGCAGACAGACTGGTTTCCACGGGCTCCCCATGAGCTCCTCCAGGTGACAGCTCCTGCCGCTCTGTCCCACATCTATGCAGGTTATTACATATAATATGAAAATTAGGCCTGGTAGAGAACTTGCTCAATCACCTTTTCCAGCCTCTGGAGCCTTCTTTCTTCCAGGTGTGTGTTGTTGGGGTTTTTGCACCTAGCTGTTGGCTGTTGGGGTAAAGAAGCATGTGGCTTGTGCCACCATGGCTTATGGGTGTTCAAGAGGCTGAAGTAGCTTCACACCAGGGCTGCTGGCAGGGAAATTGTTCCTCTTATGCCGTCAGCTTGACTCTAGAGTCATAACTTGTCAGTCTGAAATGCTGTGAAATAAACCTATTTTTCTGATCTACTGCTGTAGGCCAAGGCTTATCCCATGTCTCCTGGCCCAGGTTTTGTTATGTCCTAGATGTCTCTTATGTGTGCTGGATGCCTTCTATGTGCAGTCTTGACATTCTGGATCTGTAGCTACCCTACATAATGAGCATTCCAGTGCAGCTTGGACATTGTCTTTTGTATTTATTTATGTATGTATTTGTTCATTATTTATTTTATTTATTTGGGTTTTTTAAAATTATTTATTTATTTATTTTATGTATTTATTTAACAGTAAGGTAAAAATCCATGTGCACTGTGATCCCAGGTCTTTTGCTTCTTTTGTGACAAGCAGGCTTTCACTCTGTTCCTGTGTACTTTGCACTGCTCCTTCTCCAGGCTCCTCATGAGAAGTTATCATGTCTCCCTGTCCCTTCAGTCAACGCTGAGTAACTATCTAGTCCTCAGGACAAGATCTCATGTTGGCATGTGGTGGTCCATGCTGTCTGATAAGCAGCATACTTCTATGTTCTGTGTCTTTGACATCAATCTCTGTCTGTCTCTACTGCTGATGGTACTTTTTCAGGCATTCAAGGGAAGATACATTGCACCTGGATTCCCCTTTGGCACTGACTCACATGAACGCTACTGCAGGGCACAGTGGCTGATTGACTGAGCAAGGGGTGTTAGGTTATGACCCTCTACAGAACACAACATCAGGTCCCTGATGTCTCTTCCCCTCATGCTCCTTAGAAGACCATCCTGTCAGAGCAGTGATATGCTGTGATCATACAGTCCCTCTTACTGACAGTGAAAAGCCACCCTAGGCTGAGGTTTCGGTCTTCTGAAGCTGTAGAATCTGAAAATTAGAAACTATGGCTTCATACTCCAAATTCTGTTTGCATGAACATCATAGTGCAATCTTTTTTTTGGATCAACTCATAAGAGTCCAGGCCCAGGTGTGAAGCACGTACCAGTCTCATGAGATAATTCCCAATCTGCTGGGATGACTGCCAGTCACCCTGAAGCAGTATTATTTTTCCCATTCAGCTGGAAGCATGGGGTTACCTTTTGTATGGGTTGCTTTGTGATCAGCTTGATTACCTGATCAGCCCTGGGATTTGCCTCCCTTGTGTCCTCTGGGGTCTTTTAGGAAAGATATTGCTGCCCCTTCATGCCATGGCCCACAGCAGCTTTGACCCCCAAGGGAGAAATGCTATTCTCAGAAAGGTTTGGGGGGGATCAGTGACAAGATGGGTATTTCTAGGGCATATGGGTATCTTACATGCTAAAGCTGGACTCTCAGCCACATGTGTTTTGGACACATGTATGGCTCCTAAGTCTCGGCCTGAAACCCCATGCAGTAGTTTTCCACGTGTGACCTCAGACCAATGTCTGCTCACTATTTCTGTTTCCAACAGGATGCGGTTCTGCACCTACTCTAACTACATAGGCTCTTCATGGCTCTCAGTCTTCTGTCTATTGTGCATCTTTCTTCTTGAAAGATGACAGCCTTTTTCTATTTCCCAGAATTTCTTTCATAGCGCCTGCTCTGGTGATTTTCTTTAATGCTATCTGTTTTCTCAGAATGTTTTGATGTCTTAATCCTGAATTGCCTCTCTGTTGTCAGCTCCTTCTGTCAATAGTTGCAGCCTTGGTGGCTGGGAGTTGCTCTAATGAATGGTTCAGTTTACTCATCAGGCTGGGCTGATGCCAGAGGTATTTGTGACCAGCCAGAGGTAATTGTGTAATTGCCAAAAGGTACAGCAGAGGTTGTTGGGAGAGCTCTTCCATCACAGCACGTCTGGGTTCACTTTTGGCAACACAAGCAGGAATGATTTGCCCCCAAAGCCCTGTGGAGTACATTTATAATGACACCAGTTCTCCAAGTGTGTAAAGGTGCAAGTCTGGTATACCTGAACTCTTCCTTGTCCCTGTTAGGCTGGAAGGTACAGTGGGAAAAAAGATGTAACTCTGCCAGCTCTTCCCTTAGAGACTCCATCATGGGTAATGGAGCTCCACATTTCATCAGGCTCAGTTGCCAATAGGGGTCTGTTTTTAACCTCAGTTTATTCAATGTGTCTGCCCTTGACATACATCTGTATATTCAGCAGGATAGCTGCACAAGGAAATGTGTTCCCTTTTCTTTAGTGCTGAGAACACCAGACATGAAACTACAGCCTATCAGAGCTTGTCCTGTTCTTCCTGCATCTCTTTCTATCAATTTCAATTTATAACATCCCCTGTTTGGTGGGTTTCTCACAAAAGCCAGAATTTGCCCAGTGGTCTTGAAGTGTTTTCCCTTTAAGGGTTTTCCCTGTACGTGCCTAAGGTATGGTTGTGTCTTGCATCAGTTATTGCTGTTTACCCATGTTCAATGGATTGCATTGCAGCTGATTCCACTTTCCAAATGGAAGAAAATTGGTTTAACAGCACACTTTTAAATGTGGAAAGTTAAATACTTAGCTATCCCCTTCTGCAGCATGTGTGTGTACTGATTATCCGTAACATCTGCTAAGATCTCGTTGCAACCATAAGAAAAGCTCCTAACAATGTATCTATTTAGCAAATGAGAGGATGACTGTGTAAAGATTGCATGTGAACACACAAAATACAGTGTAAGTGAACACAAGGTGTGTAGTGGCTTCTTCAGCCCTTTGGAGGTCTGTGCTCTGCATGTTGGTACGGCTAGCAAAATCAGAGCTGGCATGAAGCCATGTGTTGCTGTACACAAGCCACAGTGTTCTTGCTTTTTTTTGTTGTTCAGATGTCTATACTTGCTATATAATTCTCACAGATATATAGTAAGTGTCCAACCCTCTTCTCTTTTTTTTCCCTTTTTTTTTCTCTTTCACATTTTAGCATTTTGCCCTCACGTCCTTGGGTGTGTTGGTTATTTCTCATTTCCTTCATCTATCCTTGCTAGTCTGAAGTGTTTATCTGGATTAGACCCTTACTTCTCAATAGCCTCCATGGAATACTAGAATCTCATGTTTTACACAAAACTACAGTCTTCATGAAGGAATCCAGGTTCATGGGTGGATTCTATTATTCTCAGCCTGCAATATTAGTATCGATTCAGTCCCTGTGATCTGGAGGAGTAGGAAGAAGGCTGGTGGAAGGGGGATGAGAGAGGACCACTGTCTTTGCATGGTTTCATTCCTCTGGGATGAGGGTCTGCTGATGCCTTTCTCAGCTGCCACAGGACTCTCAAGATTGCTCAGCAGCTTCTGTCTTGTATCTTGTCTTTTTTCAGAAAGGAGAGGTTTTGCTTCCTCTTTCTTACCTTCCATGACTCACCCTGCTTACAGATTCAGATTACTCTTCTTCAGGGCTTGTACAGCGATATCTGGCTAGAAATTAATCTTTCTGGTGATCTCTCCTTCCCTGTTAGCTGCTTGCCTCCTTTTTATATACTGGATCCTTTACCTTGTAAACACATGTTTTTATTTACTGTTGGACTCACTGAATTAACCACTGCCACAATATTTACTGCACTTATGCTGGGAAGCTAGAGTGAATTATAAACATTCAGGAGAAAAGCAATTGGAATTTGCAGAAGCCTGTGGCCTTGATAGTACTTTTCTTTGAAAAACCCTAACTACAATATGTAAAATAAAATGGGCTTTTATGCAAACAATTGAGCATAGAAGTGTTAGGTGTGAACAGACACAGACTTGTTTCCAAGCACTTCCTCTGACCCCTTCCCAGCTGCACTCCACATGCATTCCTCCAGGTTCCAGGAGGGCTTTGCCTGGCTTGCTGAATCACCAGCTGCCTCCAGCCCTGGTGGGATGGAACAAGACTGCTCTGTACCTTGTCCATGGGAAAGAGAGGGCTGCTGCTCCTCCCTGCTGCTTTGCTCGGGAGCGCCAAGGGAAGAGCTCTGGCCGACTGGAGCAAGGCAGGGCAATATAAGCAAAATAGGGCACTGGAAGAAGTGTGAGTGGCAGTGGGAGCTTGAGGGCTTCTCTGTCCCACTTTCTCCCTTGGGCGTGGAGATATAAAGAAGCTGAAAGTTTAGCATTGTAATACAGTGACATATTCAGTTTTGCTACACGCTCTTGATACTAAGAGACGTAAACCCCACAAATATTTTCTGTTTTAGCTGTGTGTCACAATAACTCCTATGTAAGCTTTCCGTAGAACTGATCAGTGAAACCCTAAGTCCCCTGAAGTCAACTGGAAAGCTCTTGTTTTCCTGGATGGTGCAGGACAAGACCACTAGCAAGAATTTTTTTTATCCTTGTCTATGTTGCAACATTGAATATAGATTAATTTTTACTCTGTGTTCAGGTCCTTCCAATGTGTTTTTGTTAAATACCTAGTATGTGGTTATCGTGACTGCATGGTCACTGCAAGTAGAATAGCATTAACTGCTCTGAGCAAGAAGTAATTTGATAGATAATTACACAGGACAGAAATTAACAAACCATGAGTTTGCTAAAAATAAGGTATTTTGGATGGATTTTGATATAAGATTTTGCTTACTTGGCACAACAATGCATCATGCTGCCCTTGTTATGGTATTTATAACAGCATAGCTGGCTGGGGGATAATGACCCTCCAAATTAATAATTTCCACTTTAATTACACTTTATATTAATATTTACTCTGTGGAATTTAGGGTCTTGGATCAATTTTCTGGGAGAATATTAAGAAAACAGACCTTATCTGTAGAAAGGCCCTCCTTTATGCAGACATTTGAATAAAGACCCACCTAGAAAATCACTTTCTTGTTCTTTATTTCCTCTCTGATCTTGCATCTGGGATGCAAATAGCCCTCATAGTTTATGTGATAACAATAACTGGCCCATGTGGAATCAAGTTGAGCAAATAGATATGAGTACAGATTTGGGACATGACCTTTGCTTGCGTGAATCAAAGATTTTTCTGGAAAGGGAAAATTGTTGTTAATGCTGTAGTTCTTCAGTGATCAAAATATGTAACACATGGTCACTTTCTCAAACTGTCTCAAAATGAGTTCAAATATCAGGTTTCTGGTTTAGAAAGTCAGTTTCAGTCACCTCAAAATTCACATTAATTTTCACACCTGGAAACATAAAATTCTTACAATGACCACAGCATTTGTGCAGATGGATCAGAGCAGATACAGCCTCTATACATTGATAGTGTCTCCTACTTTCTGCAAACAGATTATAAATTTTTTGTCAGACTTCTGGAGGTCTTTAAGTTACACACCCAAGTTGGAAAAAGGCCCGAATACAAGTAAACAACCTTGAAAGGGAATATTTTCAAGGCTTACAAAGTTAACATCTGGCTATAAACTCTGGACAGTACTCCGGCCCCTTGCTGTGAAGCTGAGGACAGGCTCCAGGCTTGTTTTGGGGTTTATGTTTGTGAGAGGGCTGGATGATTCAAGGCCACATGCATTTCACCAAGGTTTCCAGAGCTGGGTCCTCAGGGAAGGGTGGTGGACGTGACGGCAGACACGTGCTGCCCCTGCCTCTCCCCTCTGAGCTCCTTGTCATTGTCCTCGCCCCCATCGCTGTCAGAGGCCTCCAGTCAGCCTTCATTGCGTGCAACCCGCTGGGGCCAGGGAGTTCTTTGCATTTACTCAAGTATTGGGTCAGTCCTGTTTGTTTCACTTTTTTAATGGGATCCTGCAGTGCCATCCAGGTCACTGGTTTTTATACCATCAACTCTGACCCATCCAGTCGGACAGAAAATCTTTGACTGACACGTTGTCAGAGCAGCCTTTGGACCAAATCCACTCTTGTACTGATTTTCATACTGGTGTGAAACTTGACTTCTTGGAGCTACTCTGGAGTTGCAGCAGTGTAATTGAAAGTGGAATCAGGCATCAGAGTATCCTTTATTTCCCTGGCTGAGGAGAACTGAATTATCAGTGTGAACATTTGAATATGAATGAAGGCAGAGAAATGGAATTCTGTAGCCAAAGGCTGCAGTGAAACGCCTTCACCAGCGTTTAACACAGGCTGGTGATAGTCTTTTATTCATAAATTCAATACTAAGAAGGAGTACACCCTGTCACTTAGAGTATAAAATCACAATTAACGTACTATAATGGACTTTAAAGGGCAAACCCTGTAGAAATGATTTATATCTCATAAAATATCACATTAAACCCTCTCTTTCTCCTGATATGTTTTGTCATATGTCCCCTTTCTGCCTGTGTTTTAAATGCAACTTTATTTCTTGTTTTATGCTTGTGCAAAGCTGTGGGACAGCTGGAACAGTGGAGAAAATGTAGGAAAACAAGGACTTAGGCAAAACAGCCATTTTGCAGTGACCAAATCCTGTTGATGTAGCACATAATTTTCTATTTGCCACTAGTCTTTAAAGAAAATAATACAGTGAAGGAAAGGAGAAAAAAGATAAAGCAGTAAGATGGGATCTCTCTGTCTTCTGCTTGCTCCTTCCTTCTTTTCTTGGCAGATATAGAAGCAAAATCCCAGTGTCACAAACTCTAGCAATAGCTGTCAGAAGCCCAGTCTATTGTGGTTAGACCTGTGAAATCCCAGAACACGTGGCAGCCAAACAATGTGCTGTGACAAGTCAGCAGGGCCACCTGGGTTAAAAGGGATGGCAAAAGTAGCAGTTGATAATTTACCTACCTCAGCATCACCGATGAAGGTCCACAAAGGAGCTTGACTATTTGGTGCAATGCAAATGTATGTCTAACTGAGTTGAATTTACCTTGGTTGTAAGGAGAATTTCTTTATTATTCACTGGTGATTTGCGATGGCAACCTGAAATTTTTACCTGTACCTTTGATAGAGATTAAGTCGTTGAAGATTTTGCATTTAGGAGCACAGGATAGTCAGCCAACCAAGGACAGTCCACTTCTGACAAATATTGTCACATGATTAAATATAGGTATGGCCCTGAGTTGTGCTTGCACATTGTTCAGTTGGAAGATGCTTGGAAAAAATGGACACAGCTTCTCACTGAAGTAAACGGGCACAATTCTACTGACACAGTATGAAGCTATCCCAGTTCAAACTGCATAGGGGTTTAGCCCGTGGTGAAATGCTCTTCTTTCCCCTCCCCCGCAAATACTCCACTAGATTTCCTGGTTTTATAACAGCTATTTAATATCTGGTAAACCAAAGAAAACATACCAAAGTGGAGAACTGCATCAGTGACTAATGTGTAAGGACCCCTGGCTTGTACCACGCACAACACAATGAAGATGGAAGGTCAGGAAACCACTGGAGAAATTTTTGTGCTTTCTCATGTGGTCGTATCAAAACATGTCTGCTGTCAGTGTTTTAGAGGTGCTCTAAAACCTGTTTATTCCTGCTTGTTCTGCATTTATCGTCTATGAATAGATAAATGCAGCTTATTTGCTGCTAAACCTCTTATTGGGTAAGAACTGTAGACACAATGAATTGAAATTTGAAACTGTTGCTTCATTGTACAGAAGGATAGCAGCAATTAGGAGCAGGAGCTGCATGTCACAGAGTGGGAGCTCTGATGACTATGTTATTAAATTAAAATAATTTTAACTCTACTGTTCAGCTTTAAAGGACCTAACAATTCAAATGGAATTTTGATCTAAATAATTGGGAATCCCACCAGAGAGGGTTAAACAAATTCCTCTCCATCTTTTCCTAGATCCTAGACAGGATCAAGACTGTCTTCCACTATCCTGGTTCTTGAGACAAGAATATTCATAGCTCTTAGAGATCTTCTGGCTGTGTATGTGTGCATGAGCATATACGTTTTGACATTACAAACAGAAAAGGGGAAAGACAACAATATAGCTTGATGTGAAATTCAGGGTTGAGAAGAGGAAAGGGCAGCAGTGGTTCAGGAAGTTTTTTTTCTCCTCCAGCAGTCAGTATATCGTAGCTGAAATCAAAACCCTATAGCAAGCTCCCTGAAGGAGGCGGCATAATAAATAGGTCTTTAAGGTCCTTTCTGAATGACACAGAATGAATGGCTCTCTCTTTCCCTCTCTCTTCTCCCAAGGTAGAATTAGAAAATGATTCTCCACGTAGAGATATGTGATCCGTGCTAATGGCAGCAAATGAGATTGCCAGCTGCTGTTTCACCCTCTCTTGGACCCCTGCCCTGCTCCCACCTCCCCACAGTCACTCTGGCAGTAGTTTCATGCTTTATTTCAGACTTACTGTTTGAATAATGATAATAATGTCTTGCACTCCTGTAGTGTCTTTCATCTGAGGACTACAAAGCTGTTTTACAAACGTTAGCTCTATAAGGGTTCATTCAGCAATGTACTAAAGATGATCACAGAACAAACATACAGTCCTATAATCATGCAGTTGATTATTTACTCCTTGCAAATCTATGTCATCTGCATCTATATCCGTCCCACAGAGTAAAAACTCTATCACTATCTTTACAAGATACAATGAATATATGCAAGTTTAATGCATAGAAAAAATGTAAAGGAAAACTTACTGCAGTCTTCCCAGGAGGAGGGATACTATTTATTCACTCCCTACTACAGAATGAAAGATAGAAAATGCTGAGATATTTGTGCGTCATTATCTAAGGTTTGTGTCCAGCAGGAAGTTGTGTTCTCTCTACAATCTGAGTTAAAATTTCTGTGTCCTTGCTGCAAAGTACCAGGTCCAAACAACCCTGGATTTTGTGACCTGGGAGAGGTTGAACACACAACCTTGAAGCAAGGTCCTCTGTATTCTTAGAAAGTTTGGGATTCCTGAGCTGAGCTATGCCACTTGCAGTTCCCATCTAATCTAAACTTCATGAGATGTGTTGCATTGTGTTTTCTGTTATTTTCATGAGGGCTAAGGCCAAATTCTGCCCTTTTTGCTGTTGATAAGCAAATTTTACTACTTGCAGTTCCCATAAAATGCATATCTGCTTGTTATCTTTCCCTCCCAAACCTTCAAATTTTTTGCTAGGAAATTCCACAACTGGGCTTTTTCTAATCATTTTTACATCAGCATAATGGGATCTCTCATGCTATGTCAGAATTTTATTTTCTTCTGTCTCTATGTCAATTATAAAGAAGCTGAGACAAAATGAGAAATTGGCTATCCAGATATTTTGAATTCAAATAAAAAAGAAATTTGAGCTAAAAATGAATGTTTATAACTCAACAACATCCCTTTTTACAACTTATCTAATGACTCACTGGATTTTGACCAAGTGACTAAGGTCAGGCTTTGCAAAAGAATCAATGAATTTTGGCTCCCTCCATATTCAGTGCTCAAGTGAAAACACGGAAAACCTGCTTTCATTGTCACTGTCCCAGATTATTATTATGTGCTCAACATGCATTACTAGGCACTGCGTTTTGAGAAGATCCTGTGGTCACATTATCACCTAAGTAAACTCTAGATAAAGTCCATATGGGCCTTGAGATAAGTGTCACGTATTTTGACTTCTCAGTGAAAAAACAGCTCCATAGAGATTTCCAGAATCTTCAGGCATTTTGAGACAGGCCATGCCTCATCCTTGGATTATGCAGCTGCATTTTCTTCTTATAATTTGTAAAATTTTTCTGGAAAAAGAAGGCATATGGAGAACTATACTACAATAAACCAGTTCGAAAAGATTGTTGAGGTCTTAGATGAGACAGAATCACCATCTTTGAAGACTCATTCGACCTGGAATTGCAGTTCACAGTGGAGTGAATCCCAGATACACAGAAGAACTTGGCACAGCTCAGAGGAGGTGCTCTTTCAAGAACTATCTGAAAGGTGCCAGAAGGAAGCAAAATGGAGCCAAGGAAACTCCAGGGCTGCTTGAAACTTCACCAGGTTATCCTCTGGAGATGGTAATTTTCTCGACAGAAGAACATGCATGTGGATTTTTTGTTACTTTACAATCTACTTTTAAAAAGTTTACTTTTTTCTGTATAATTTTACTTGTAGGGTGGTGGCTTTGCCACATTAGGCCTCTGATCAACACCTTAGGCCAGCAGCCACTGGGACTCAGGTTTGATCTGCCCTTACAGAGGCCACTGCAGCTACAACCCAGCCTAGGAAAGAAAGCAGTAACTACCTGAGGGGAGGCACAGGCCTGGTATCCGCAAGAGGACAAGGTAAACCTGACAGAAATAAAAAAGGAACAGAGCTCCAGTTGTCTTGTAACCAAGAAAATCCAACACCAAGTGTATTTATGACCTTGTTATGATGAAATGTAAAGCTTTTTTAACTGAATTGTTAAAGCAGGATTGGTACTTGGAGTTGACACTACGAAACAAGAACATACTAGTGAGATACTATTTGCTTTTTGATTTGCGGTTCTGTCTGTTGAATTAATTCGGTATATTTTCTGTTCCATACCCAAGAAATCTCAAAACAAGGCCCAGAAAGCCCTCCAGGGTTGGTACTAAATCTCTATGGATACAGCCAGGAAAACTGTTTCCATTAGATTTGAATCAGCCTAACCTAACTTGTCGGTGTTACATTACCTGTGACTGCCACCAGGAAAAAGGGTCATATTCAAAACACAGGTAAATTGGGCAATGATTGTCTAAACAGGGAATAAACTGAAATTGCTTCTTTGAAAGGTATAGTAGTCCTTTTCAAAAGACAAAAGAATTTTCAGAGCAAAGACATCCGAAGTTTCCATTTTAAAACGTGTCTTGTGGCTGTGTGACACTTCAAAACATCTAAGATATGTCCCCACCACTCCTCTCTGAATGTTTGCCTCCAGGCACTTTTGCTTTGTGGACCTGTACAAAGTGTCCTTTGTAGGTGTGGGCCCCTACATAGGGTCATTTAGCCTGGTGACAGTGACTTTCTGAAAAGCATATTGGTATTTCATGCAGGTGTTCCCCCAGGGGTGTAATTTCCAGCTCTTCCATGCTTCAGAGACATCTGCAGCTTCAGTGCACCCTTACGCTCCCTGGCCACAGAGACCACGTACAAAGTCGGAAGGTAGCATGCACTGGGATCTGGTCTCTACACCTGTACAAGCTGTATGACTTGAGCAGGGAACTTCAAGGGAGTCAGCTCCATAGGTAGAACCTGAGTTACCTTTTGGAGATCCCTAGGACTTGTCCACAAGGGTGGAAGCCTTTCTCCCGTGGGCCTTGCAAAGCATTTGTTAAAAATCACTGAATTGCACTGAATGACATCAACACAAGAGTTAAGCATATGGAAGTAAAAGCTAAAAGCTCTCTAGGAGTGCCTAATGACAGAAGCTGAAGGCAATGAAGGACAGATTGGTGCAGTGCTGGAGGAAAATGTGCTTCATGCGGGAATGGTGAAGTTTCACTTTTCCATTATCCTCAGGGAGGCCCCACAGTCCTTGCTGGAAAGGCACGAGACTGATGCAAAATATTGTGAGTGGCTGAGCTGTATGGTAATCAAAACCACCCTTGATGTAGCAGGATATATATAGGAAAAATTATTCTGCTCCAAGATCATGCTCCCACCCACAGGACAGTCCCCAGGATGCTGGGGAAGATTACTAAAACAACTCTCCGTATTGTTGCAATGTTCTTGGACTATCACAAGCTTCTTGGTATTTTAGAAGTGCCGCTGAGGGGAGGTTGGGTGGTGCCTGCATATAGCAGCTGCAGAGATACATTGCATTACTGTAAATTCCTGAGTGGGCTGGAAGGCCTCCCGTGGAAACGGAGGTTCAGTACCCAAATTGCCTCGAGGTGCCTGCCAGCAGCCTCCTTGCGTAAGGAACAGCGTTTAACATGGTCACCGACACGGGTGTGCACGTCAGCACCCACCTCTCAGGCAAAGGACTAGTTCTCAGATGTATGCCTGTGCATTCTGGCAATGCCCAGTGCAAAATGCAATTAATTTCCTTAGCTACTGCAACCCTGTAAATAATACCAGCACCAGTATTTTATAGTATATTTTCCCTGTGGGGAAAACAAACCAGTTTGGACTAAGGGCATAACATTGCCTTCAAACATACATGCATGGCTGACATGGATTTCCATGGCACCTTGCCCTGAATGTATAATTGCATTTGGGTTTGAACAGCTTTGTTTATTTGTATATTTTGTTAATGTGTTTTGTACCTCAGGCATGTACTTTACAAATGCAAATTCCTTGGCTTACTGGGGTAATTTATGGCTTTCAAAGTCTAATTTTTGAACCATTTTGCAACAGTAAAAAGCCCTTGTTTAGGGAGATCCTTTGCCAGGGGGACCTTTACTGTCTTTTTGAAAAGGTGCAGGGCATTCCCACCTCCCACTGAAATCAGCAGGACTCAGCCTGCCAGAGGGAAGTTCACAAAGTCCTCAGCCTGGCATGCAGGAGAAAAATCAACCAACCTCCTCCTTTTAAATCATTCTATTGCAGGGATACTCAAGGGCCCAGGGCAGAGAGCAAAGCACACTGCTGTATCTGCCATCCAAACACAGAGAGAGGAGAGGAAGAGGATAATCCTGCAGAGAGGAAATGAGAAGACAGTGTCTAGCTTAGGGAAGAGCTGAAAAGATACAGGGATGGTTTTCAAGTAGGAGATGGCATTGATTTTCCCACCACTAGCAAAACCTTGCTATGGGACTGACAGGAAAGGACATACAGGCTCCAGCTTAGGCGTGGACAGGTGACTTGGGGTTACTGATGCATTGTCCCGCAAAGGCTCAGGTCTGGTGCAATACAGGAGGAGAATTGCCTCCAAGTTTTAGACGGGTAAAGAAGACAAGGAATGGTCTCCAGATGTCTTCAGGGGTGTGATAAGAAGCCTAAATCAGATCTCTGACTTTTTCTCATTTTTCTTAAGCATGTGGCAGCTTTCCAGCTTCTCTTCAATGGCAGTTTTCACTGGGTAAGGAGCAGGCAGGTTTCACTCCTGAAACTCTGTAAGTGTTTTGTACTTGACTGAATTAAGGGCATTAGCCCAGTGTTATATCATAACAAAACTGGGCCCAACCTTGCTGTGTTACAAGATGTTTCTATTTGTATCACTGCTTCCTGAAACAAAAACCTTAAATTTTAAATTGTAAGTATTTAAGATATAAGTATTTTTTGTTGTTGTTTTATAGTTTATTTAAGGAATAAGAAATGAGAAGGGTTGCTTAGTTTTTTTAAGAGTCACTGAGGTTTTAGAGTTATTCCAAGCCTTGGGGTTAATTTTCAAAATGAAGTCTTTGCGAAAATAGCTTTCTAATAAAATTTTAAGATTTGGAAGCCTCTATTCGCTGGAGTTTTTAGGCAACTTGGTTTATTAAGGAATTTTACCACTAATAATTCTCAGAAATTACTGTGCTGAAATTAAAAGGGCCTAGTGATGACAATGGAGTGTACTGGTTCCCTTTGCAGCTAAGAACCAGGGGGTCAGAGGAAGTGTGTTAGTTGCTTAGTTTATCCATTCTGTTTTGTGATGAGAAAGCTACTTTAAGCCAGCTCTGCTCAGCCCAAAGCCCTGTTCAGACATGAGAGTCATATCTCACTGATCCAGCTACTCCCAGCTTGCATCAGCTTTACCTTACACTGGTGTCTTGTACTTGTGAAGTGAATTGCTGAGGCTCATGCCATTTTGACAGAGGGCTTAAAGCAGCTCAGCAAGTCAGAGCGAGACGGTGTTAGGGCATATGGGGTCTGATCCATTAAACTTTTGGCCATGCAGCCCAGCATAATTGTATTCTTTCTATTCACAAGCTGCTAAATTCCTACAACAAGTTGCTTATATGTACTTTTTTTCTCCCTATCTGACTAATAAGATTTTTCAAGGCTCAAAAGCCACACAGATTTGAAAGAAATCCTTTCTTAGTTGCATAACAAAGATATGCCTGGACTTTGTGCAGAGGGTGTGGGTAGCTGTCACATTAACCCCTTAAGATGTTGTCAGGATTCCTGGTTTACTGTAGAGGAGGGTGGAGGAAAATAACACTTTGCCCTTATAAGAACACTCATTTGAAGGTGGACTGAAATGTTAAAATTGCAGCCAACAATATCTATTAGGCTTAGGTGCTCTTTCACCTCAAGGGTCTCTCAGCTGATATCATCTTTGTTTCACCTGTAGGAAAATGAAAGAGATGAAATTCTGCAATTCACTGGTGAGTGCACAACACCGTGGTATGAAATCTGATCTCTCAAAGCTGGGACCCAACTCAGGTCGCTGCCTCCCAGCCATGCCTAAGGCACAGGTCTGCTCTTCCCCAGCTTCATAGCCCAGAAAATGGTTATGTTTCATTTTCCTCTGTTTGGGGTCACGTACACAAGAGAAATAGGCTGTGAGATTGTATAGTAACGCTTCAGTCCTCCCAGGAGACCTGTAGGGATGCCATAGAGGCAGTGTGTCTGAGAAAAGGTAACAACAGTCTCCACATTTGCCATGTTTCACCATCCCTGTAAGTGTTGGTGAAATAGATGAATAAAGCATGAAACATTTAGTGGTAAATGTTTAGGGTTGAACTATTTCTGCAGGAGGCCCAAAAGATGCTGCCTCTCATACCCAGCAGAAAGTTATTTCTAATTGCTAGGAGTTTATTCCAACATGTAAAAGTAAAAGTGACCTTCATGACATGGTAGCTGAATGCCATTGGAGGAGTAAGGAACTGAAATAGTGCTTAATACTTAAGAGATCGATTTTTGTTTAAATGTCAATGCAAAACTGTTACTTTTTTTTTTACCTTTTATTTCTACTTCATTGGAAATTGCTAAAGAGCTAAAGAGGTATGCATCCTTAAATATGGATGAAACACAAGTGAAAATATTTGCAGAATTTAGTCCAGGATCTAGTTGCCCATATGCCTTCTGAAGTTCGGTAAAACTAGAAACTTGTCTCCTGAAACTTTAAGTGTAACTCTTGTCATAGTACAGTTTGTAGGTCTGCAGAATAATAACGAGTCTGAGTCAAGATAACAAGACACCCTTATCCCAGCTTTGAACAGTAGTAGGAAATGCTGACAGTGTGCACCACTGCCTTGTGCTGATCCAGACTTCTTAAATTTCTAGCTTCACTCACATTCAGCCTTCCAAAGGGGATCACTGTAAAGCCACACTGTTGAGATTTAGCTTGTGAACTCCGCTTAAAACAGAGAATCAGACTTATGCACAGCCTGCTGAGATAACTCCAGTGGTCTGAGAAGGCAAAAATATCCAAGAAATATTCAGTGTTAAGTCTCAAACTTTGTCTTTAAACCTGTCCTTCAGACCCTATGATTTCTGCTTCTAGGTAGGTGACATCTGTAGTGATTTTGAGGATCCCTGATAATGTGTGAGCTGTTTATTAGCTCTTTTCACCCAGGCTAAGGTTTCACATATCCTTGCTGAAGGATATCTCTACTGTGGTAATCTCTACTGTAAAAAACAAAGGCAAAGATGCAGGGCAATAATCTTATATGCATCAGGGTTTTTTTTATTAATTTTGATTTCCTTTTCTTTGAAAAGTGACAAAGTAGAATGACTAATTTGGCTCTCTAGTACTTGCTAATATTTAATCTTAAGGAATGGATTTTGGGTGGGGATTTTTGTCGAAAACATTAGAATAAAATTACTATTGAAAAATTATTTAATCAGAATACTGACCCATTATTTATTTATTTTGCACCAAGATGGTATCTTAGCAGTTTAAGTGAAATAACAGTGTAGGCATAATGCAATAATTTCTCATCTAGAAGGCTTTGGAAACAATTTACATTCAAGGTTACTGTACTACTTTGAACTGTGTAGTATCTGCTTTGTGTATTCAAACCAGGAAGTGTGATTTTCCCTCTCTCCTTCTATCCAGTACAACATGGGTAGATGTTCAATTGTGGTTGTAATAGATTTGTAATACGATGATTGGCTCTCACAATTAAGGGATGAATGTTTTGTGTATGTTAAGAGAAGTTTATTGATGTATAGTTATATTATTGTGGTTTGTTGTTTAGATGTCCTCTGTTCTCCCCATAATCTCCTTTCCCTCCTCTCTGTATTGTTGTAACCAGACAGCCTAGGTTGTCCGGGACATGTGGAGAGAAGGTGTGTAATGGGGAGACCTTGTTGCTAGCGGGGCATGGCATGACAACACCTGACCTCCAATCAAAGTGCAAGAGAGTAGCCTCCACCAATAAACGGCAAGGCAAAGTTGACTGGCAGACGTTGGGAGGAGCCAGGGCTGCCTGATGCAACCCCAGAGGTATAAAAGGCGGAGCAGCCATTTTGTAAATGATCTTGTGGCTGCTGGTCAGAAACTCCCAGCATGCCATCCTTTTTCATTGTTCAGTCCTTTGTTGTATTTTGTTAAGTTTTAGCAAACTTTTGAAATTTTTAAAAGTGAAGGTTGGTTCTCACACGGTATATGTGGTCATGAGGGGTGGGTTGATCTGAATAGGCCTGGGCCATTTCTGAATATTGACTGAAAACATGTCATGGACTGCCTTTGAGTATTTTGTGTCATCTTCACTAAGAAGATCATGAATCTGCAGGCTATCCAGCTCAGCACTGAGAAGCCAGAGTATTTCCAACCCATCTGTGTATGTCCACCTATGTAGAATGTTCCTACTGTGCTGTGCTTTTACCTCCCTTCTACAGCCTAAACCGTCTCAGTAACTGTCATCTTTGCTCTGGTGGCCATTGCACAGCCTAACGTATCCCAGTGTTAGAAAACTGCTCCGTGACTTTTATCTCGTGGCTTTTGCAACACTTGTCTTTCATGATAAGGCACCGTGCCCTCTGCTGTCTCCTCTGGGCTCAGCATTCACATCCTGCAGAAAGCTGTGCTCCCTTCCTTGTGCCTCCGTGCTCAGAGCTCAATCAGAATGTGCTATTAGCAACGGGGCTCTCTTTCCACACTAGTTTTCCTGCCCTTCTCAGAATTCATTCCAGTTATCTTTCAGGTAACAGCATGCCCAGAAATTAAGGCTACATTCCAGTGTCTGAAACGAAGCTCATAGTGACTCAAGCCGAAACATCTTTGATCTGTTTTGCTACTGTATTACTCTTTACTGCATGTCCTATTTGCTGCATACTACTACTATTAAATCTCTGTTGACATTACCGCTTTCCAGGTTTCTCCCTCCCATTGTATGACTATTTCCCATCTGGGCTTTTCTCACATGGGAAATAGTCACACGAGTTCAAGACTTCAGCAGAGCTTCCCAGCTGCATTAAGCATTTCACCAATAAATCACTGTTTCCTGTGGCAGAAGAGAAAACTGATTGGAATAGCCCTTCAAATCCCAGATGTAGTGATACTCACCCTTCCCTATTCCCTTACTCCCAATTCCTGTGTAATATCACAAGCAAAATTTTAAACAGAAAATTGAATCCAGCAGGATTTCGGGGAGGATTCAAAGTTGCAGTGCTAAGAGTTGGCGAGGGTCCACATGCTACCTCCGAAAGACATTGAAAAACTGACTGGAAAAAATTCTGAGTTTATTTTTGCTATGTTAACCAAGGTTATGACCTAGTGCACAGCCATCAGGATTATTTCCCTATTTCTTAGGTTTTGGCTAAGTTGATGCTGTGATTTAGTGTTGTTTAGATGATGTAGAGTTGATGTAAACACCTGGCCACCCTGCAGGGTAAATATAGACGATATGGGGTGTTCAGGAGGGACAGCCTGACAGCCTCTTCCTGGTGTTGTGCAAGGCCAGGACCCTTCAGAAAACAAAGCAATTCCCATAGGAACATTGTCCATGTGACTTCAGCCCTGAGGATGATGAAGAGATAATATTTCATCCAGAGTTCTTCTGTGTCACCAGAGAGGATGTAAAACCGGCTAAGGAGGTTCAGACCCTGGACAGCCTGGTCCAGGGCTCTGTTCCCAGTAGTGTCTCTAGGAAGGCAAGGATGAGAACAGGACAAGAATATGTGATAATTCCTTATTTCAGTCTACAAATATTTTCAGCTCAGGGGATTTCCTGGCCCTGGTGAAGCTTTTCTGTTTTGTCACCCAGCGGATTTCTATTTCAAGCACTTGTCCAGTCTCTCCTCAAGCCTATGTAAACTTTTTACATTCATGTAGTTCTTTGGTAAAAGCTCTACAGGCTCTCTAATTGCTGACAAAAGAAAACACTGCTCCATGTGGCATTTAGCTTCATCTGGTGGCCCTGGTTCTTTTATTAGAGAAGGGATTGAGCATTCATTTACAATCCAGCCACTCCTCACTAATCTGGATGTTGTAGACCTTTATTGTATCCCCACCAAGTCCAGGCAGAAGAGTCCAAGACTACTCAGGGATTCCTCACACGAAAGCCATTTCATACCTTTGATCATTCCTATTTCCTTTGAGTCCCCCTTCCAGGGCTCTCAAGTTGGGCACAGTACTGAAGGGAGGAGATGGGGGAATAGTACAGTGACACAATGATTTTTCATGTTTTTATTTTTGTTAATTTTCCAGCTTCTCACTGACTTTAGTTGCCTTTGGATTGAGCCAAAAGTCTCTGCATGTTGATAACATGCAACAGCCTGTGTTGCTGGAGAAAAAAGGCTTTACTGTCTGGTCACTGCTAGAATTAAGTTTTTTAGCAATAAATCAGATCTAAGATGAAAGATTACTAACACGATTCAGGGCAGTTCCTGGATTTCTTAGCTCAGGTAAAGCTGTAAATTAAGCAGTGCCAACGTTTGAGCCTTGGAACTCAGTCATTGGCACCTTTGTTAGTGTGCTCCTGGCTGCAGTTTCTTCCTGCACCAACCTGCCCTCTACCTAACAACTTCCAAACATGCTGCAAAAATTTGCATGGACCAGGGATCGTTCCCAAAGCAGTCTGGCTGCAAACCAGACGCTGTTAGTTCCTTTTACTCTGATTTAGAAGATGAGAGAGACTAATAGTATGAATATGGCCAAACATGCCAGCTGGACTCAGAGACAGGGAAAGGGTCTTGGATATATCCAAAATCTTCCTTGTGGAATGATGACACTCACAGAAGCAAGGGCAGGATCTAGAATAGGCATGGAAATTATTTGACCTGATTGTGGGATACTAAGAAATTAATACCAGCATTGGTTATGCTCTTTGCATTTAGGGATGACAATCAATTTCTGTCTCCACAACTTTCCACCTGCCCACTTTTCTCAAGCATCCAAAATTGGGGATGACTGAATTATTCTAGATAAGAAGATTCATAAATTTATTTTGCTGCAGGGCATGAAAGAATCTATGCTGAGGGGAAATGTTGATTTAATTGATTTGGTTGCTAAGCCAGTTTAAGGAAATCCAGCTACAACTTGCATGGAAAGCAGTCCTAAGTATTGGTTGCTTTTGACTATGACGAAAGTCTATGCATATATTTTACAAAGGTAAACATAGCTTGGGTGTAGAAAGGTGCAAGCCTTCTCCATTTGCCTCAGTGGTGTGTTACCCCAAAGCATTTCTACTGCTTCAGGTGTTGCTACTGCCATACTCACTTTGCTGATCTACATGGGAATGTAGATCAGCTAACGCATCTCTCTTCTTTCACTTGCAGGAGCCCTGGCAGCATAAAAAGAAATTTCCATTTAAATTTTTTTACCATCTGGGGTAACAAATAATACATAAGGTAAATGTAATGGAAAGTGATGAGGGACAGGAAGTTTCTTGTTTATTGCAGTTAATTTACACTGTGCATCAAGACCATTTACATATAGGTAATGTGTCATTGCCAGTGGTTCCCCTGTTGTTTGTGCAAGTCTTTTACACATCAACAGAGAAAAGAGAACATTTGAACAGATAGAAGAAATTAGACACAGACAACAGAGATTCACATCTAATAAGTAAAGCATCGAGTGCTTACAGAGACCAATGCAAGAAGAGAAGGATTGCACTGGATATTTTAAGTTGCTTTTATGAAAACTGGTGAAATAATGACCATACTTATTTATTGATACTGGTTTAGTGAGGAGAGGCCAGCATTCCCTGTGAGTGATTTGCATTAGTCATCAGTTACTTATTTTGTGGCTACGAGGTACAAAGAAGCTAAAAGAATATCAAAGAACTAAAATCAAAATTCAGCAGTTGGAAAATGCCAAAATTAAGGTCATTGATTGGAAATGTAATTAAAATGGAACAAGCTGAAAGTTATGGGGGCAATGTACACAACAAGAAATAGATATTTCATCCCCTTGTAAAGTCATTGTTGCAATTCTACAGCTTGAAAATGTTAGTCATATAGTTAGTCACAAACACTCAGTCTGAGTCTTAAAAAATAGTTCTTTTATGTTACTATTTTAATGATTAAATATGGAGCCTGTTGAATAAGAGGAACTTCCTCTCTCCTTATGCTTACTCTACTTGAAACAAGCGGTACACAATTTTCTGTTACCTTTAGACTCTAGACTCTTGCCAAAATTCCAGAAGCTCTCAGATCATTCCCAGCAAACTGGAGGTTACATCTGTATTCCCCAGACGCATAGTTGGCTGCACAGATGGACAATTCCTGGGGACCCTCTTACAAATTACAGAGCACCTTGGCTGACTACAACTGATCACACTGTGATTTTCCTGATCCATCCTCTCTTAGGGATTTTGTTTTCTGTGCACTGCCTGCTCCCCTGAGCAACACCTGTTTCCTGCTGATGTCTACAAAGTTGTCACAGATAGCTGAACTTCAGCAATCCCCTGTTCTTCTTTCCTTGTGCTTGCACTGTGTTCTCAATCCTTCTGGTGCCGTATGTGTGTAGGCCTCTTCTGAGGCCTTCCAGGACCAGAATGAAAATGAAGGCACAAAAATTTGTGAAACAATTTGGTTTCTGGGCGAAAAAAAACCCCATACAGTAGTTTCATTTAGTCATGTGTGAAGCACTGTATCCCATACTGGTGTATGCAAAGGCTTTCACCTACAGTAGCAAGACAGATTTGGAGCCTGCAAGGGTGTCAGCACCTTATGTAAGTCTATATGGCAGGAATAGGAATGGAAAGTGTACTAAGAAGGCTGCAACATAAACACATCTTCTTGCCTGTAAAGGAAAAAGAAGACAGGGGGGAAATGTATTGACTATTTAATCTGGAGTAAAAGGAGACATTACAGGGTGGAGAAACTTGCTTGGGGTACTTGTTGACCTTGTGAAGACAAAAGCAGAATCATCTTCTGCCAAAACTTTGTCTCATTTTGGCTTTCAGTTCGATTGCTGGGAAAGCCAATGCACTAAGGCATAGGAAATACGTGGAAGGGAGCTACTCTCCTATCCCTCACTGGAGAGCCAGGTCCAGCACAGGGACCACTGGCGACTGGCAGTGTGACACAGGCAAGTGGGGACACATCCCCCAGTCAGAAGTTACGTGGGGTGCAACGACCTGATCCGCTCATATTGCCATAGCAGCACCTACATCATGAGGATGTCTCTGGTATTTCCCATCCATCTTCCGGATGATTTCCAGTGACAGGGTACCCTGACATGCTGCACTCAGCAACGTGCCTGAGCAGCTGAATGGTAGTTTAGTTTTGATTGTCATAGGAGTGAAGGTCTTTTTCCTTTCCATTTTTTCTGCGGAGCTCTGTGGAAGCCAAATGTGCTCAGAAAAGTAAAATTAACTTCATTTGCAAGGAGTTTTTTAGCTGTAAGGTGCATCATACCCAGTCTTCTGCCTTTAGAAATGATATGTTAAGCCCTAAAAATTCATGTAATTAACTTTTTCTAAGGTAATACCTTTTTAAGTATTTTTTTTCTATCTTTTTTTTTATCCCCTGGGCCTTAAGTTCATGTTTTCAGACTTGTCTCTGCAGGCACAAACCCTACTTTTTCTTTTAATGAAAGCTGAGCTTTTTCACAACTCCAGAACCTGGAGCTCCGAGCAAAACTAACAATAATTACAGCTATGAGACCTGGCAGTATGGAGAGTAAAGTCTTCAAAATGCCTTCTTGCCTCTACTAGCAAAACCTTTCTCCTACTGGATAAAAGCAGCCGCTCTTCACCTAGATGATCATTTAAGCTACAGCAAGGCAGCTGGAAGGGGAGCTGAGATGTAGACGGTGGCATGGTTTCTGTGTTGGTGGCTGTTCTGCTTACCTCTGACCATACATAACCCCAAAAGGCACATATGGATACCTGTGCCTGGGCAAGGGCAAAGGAGGAGGAGAGCTTTGAGAAGTTTTAGAAAAGAGAAATTCTGCTCTGTAAGAATTCATCCTGGTACTTTGTGAAATCTAATCCATACTTTCATCTGCTTGAAACAGAATATTCATACTGAGCAGATACCTTGCAAAGTTTTAGAAAGAAAAGCATACATATCTTTCTTCAGTGGTTGCCTTTTCTGATTTTTGTACTGCAGATGTACTTATAAACTACAATCCAGGTCCAAACCACCTTTGGGGTAAATAGTGGGCAGGCATATAACAAGATGCATACTCTGACTACATGTCTGGGGGAAAAAAGGTAGTTAACCAGTAAAGACAAAGCATCAATCTTAGTCTTCTAGAAAGACAATTCTTAGTCTTCTAGAAACTCTTGTACTCTTATGAAGATCATAGAATTTGTTATCTAATTGTGAATCTATGACCTCCTCCAGCTGGCTGTTATATATGAAGAAATCAGAAGGAAAAAAAATTATCTTGTTTTAAAATCTAGGCTTGTTCTAATATAATCTTCACTCAGCCCTGAATATTTAAAGAATTTGTTTGCAAAGTTAGTTCTAAGCTTTCACTCGTTCAGTGAAACAGTTCAGCAAAGGCTAGTCTTTACAGAAACATGATTACTGATAAAAACCTATAGCTTGCACTACAGCTGTTATTTATGTTGACACAATGAGAGGCTTTTGTCTTAAAAAATAAACAGGCTAATAAATTTGTAAGAACCTCAGTGTAGCCTCTGCAAATTTTTCTAGGGTTATATTCCACCCCACAGAAAGAGTCTTTCATTGTGTGTTTATGCAGAGCTTACATCTGAGAAATTAATTGAATCACAGATGGTGACTACAATTATCAGTCAGTATCCTTTTTAACTCTTACAGTGGTTCTAATGTTTCTGTCAGTGTAAGATGTTTTTCTTTTAATTTAAGAGGCAGCAAGTAAAGGGTTGTGAACCTTTTATGTAAAAATATGTATATATACACAATCACACATATCTGTGTGTATGCACCTATATATTATATATATATTTTTTAAAATATATTGATATATGTGGGTATATATATATCTTCAAAGTTTGTCAGTTTTTCTTTAAAAGTTTGAATAAGTTGACAATCTTGGCTGGCTTTTCTGGAGCCTTCCCAAGCCCAGCACATGTGTGGAAAGTACCAGGATTGCCAGTCTAAAAATGTAAGTTTACCTCATCTTCCTGCATGTGCCCCTGTGTGCAGACACCCTGCCCAGCCCCTGTGCCACCCTCCCTTCTGCAGCTGCAGTCCCTGTAGAGCGGGTGGTGTCCCTGCTCCCGTGTCAAGCCCTCGGCACACATTCCTCTGGAGACACTGAGTTCCAAACCTTTTTTAGAAAGACCCAGCTTGTAATTCCTCCAGCTGTAAATGCACAATAGATGGATACCAGGCACCTGTTGCCTAATTCCTTGCCAAGCTTTTCGATTTTAAATTGCACTAGATACTTGTTCAGGGGAATCTTTGTAAATTATTAGCTGTAGAATGTGTGGGAAAGTACCGGCCGTGTATGGGAATGGCAGAAAACTGTCTTTTGAGGTATCAGAGAAAAACAATAGCCACGCACTTACAGCATAAATATGAAGCAACATCTGGTCTTAATTACTGTTGAGGAACGTACGTATATCATGCATGGAAATGATATCTATCAGAGGAAATTCCTCTCAGTTATATACCAGTGTAATTCAACTGAATCCAAGTGATTTACTCCAGTCACCTTGCTGTAACTGAAAGTGGAGCTTGGTCCACTGACTCACTGCTATGATCCTGAGTAAGGAAGGACATGTAATGAAAATATGTGGCATACACTTAAATTGTTCTTTGCTGATCTTATACTGCAGCAGAAAAGTACACATGAGACAGGGACAAGCACATCAGGGGCCTGCTTCAATAATATTAAACTGTCTGAAATGATCACTTTAACTCTTAGGAAGAGTTATTAATATTTATTATTTGCATTTTAGTTGTGACTGTAGGTCTCAACTGAGAAAGATCACTCTGTGAGATGTAAATCCCTGTGTTCCTGCAACATCCATCTGAGGATCCCCACAGCAATGACTGACGTTTTAAAAGCTCTGTGGATGGTCACTGTTCCAAGGAAAAAGTCATTCAAGACAGCAATCAGAGGGGGCTGCAGCTTGCATTACACAAGGATTTTCAAAGAGATCCTGCAGAAATTCTTGGTATCAGACCCTGTACTTCCTGAATGACAATCCTCTTAAATGCATACATATATATGTATTGCCTTCTCTTGTTTAATTGGTCTGCTTTTATACACTGACAAAATCAAGGCCATGTCCTTGTATCTTGTAGGGAAGAAAGGGATTAATTCACACGCTATACATTTCACATACAATAACACAAATATTTGTATAATTTTTAATTAATTGATTTGGCAAACTCAATCTGCACTTGAACCTCTGTAATATTCCTCACAGATGCATGGATTTTTCAACTGCTGCATTGCTGCAATCTGTACAGATACCAAAAGCTTGTAAGACTGATTCTTCCACCGCTGTAGCTCACTGTCATACACAAGATACCACCATTTATCCTTTCCCTGTTGTGTCTTCCTTGTGATTTTGTCTATTGCAGAACTTAACTGCTATTAAAATCCCTCTGCTATGCTCCAAAAGTGTATTTCTAACTATATGCCTAAATCAACTTATTTTCAGCTTTCTAAAAACAATCTGTATAATCACTCAATGGTCTGCATACTTCTAAGCTGTGTTAAATTGGCCTATAGGTCACCTGCAGGCAATGCCAACTTTTGATTAGCCACTATGGAATCCCAAACAGATTCTGCTTTTGCTGATCCCTGGGTAAGTTTGCATTTCACACTTTGTGTATTATTCTTAAATCCTTTTTCTAAATGTAAAATATTTCTGAAAACAGAGTGTCTTGTTGTACTGCCTTAGCTATAAACCACTTGCAGACACCCTGTATGGTCCTCATCAGTACAAATAAAGCGAGTAGAGCAGATGCTTGAGAATGAGCTCCCTCTGCTTCTCAGAGATATGACACAGCTTCTCCACTGTTCTTCAGATTAGACAGAGTAATACTTTTCTTTCAAATTGGTAGCTTGAAGCTGGGCAGGAAAAGGCTGAGAGACTACTCTTGGTTTAACATTGTACTTAGTATGACATAGTGGAATGCTTTCAGTACGTAGTTTCTCAGTGCTCTTCACCTCAGAGAGCAGTCTCAGTACATCCTGCCGATCTGCTGACTAGCAGCCAAGCGCTTTCTTGGCTCCTCTTCCAATAAGCAATACTGAAAGCATGTTACCTGATTTCTGTGTCTTTGCCTAAGGAGACTTGAGGAACTGGCATTATCTTTTTGCTTTCTACCAAACATGAAGGTTCTTTAATTTGACCAGGCATCCATGCCCCATTATTCATCATGATGCTAGAAGTTGTTATTTTTGTGCTTCTAATTAAATTCATGCATCTTAAAGAAGCCAAGTATACAAACTATAGCCAAATAGACATTCAAGTGAAGAAAGCCTTGTGTGTGACTTTTTTCCAGCAAAGAACTCCATAGCAAGTGTAGTGGAAGGGTTCTCCTGCATTTTTGAAGGAGGCTTGGGAATCTGCTTTGAGCTTTTTTTTGTTTGCTCCTGAGCAGACATTCCTGTCCCTTCTGGTGCTTTGTTTCACAGAAACAAAGCAGAATGGGATGTCCTAGTAAGCATAAGTTTCTATTGAATTTTGCATGGATTATTTTCCTCCCATAGGGATGGCTCACTGTGTGCTGCATCTCACTACAAATCAACCTTTTTCTGCAGTGATGTCTGAGACCTACATCTTACTGCAAAGGAGGGGCTGTAAAAAGCAAAATGTTGTAAATTGTGTGGGTTTGGACCTGTATCAGATAAGCTGAGCTTAGGACACAAGACCGCTTTGTCCCTGAGGACATTTTTGTCTGTCATCAGATTATTTGGGAAAAGAGGACCGGTACTCCAGAAGTCCCTTCAGAAAATCCATGTTTTACTTACAGGGTTTGCTGCAAATACTTTAAGATTAATGACACTCTGAAAATTGCAGGTAGCTGGAATCTTCTGAAATTCGCATATTAAGTTAATGGCTTGGACCTTCTTTCTTTCCTGTGGTCACAGAGAATAGGGAAGGTTGACTGTGGAGGATATTATAAAGAAAGCAAATTGGAATTCGCCTTCTTAGGCACCAGGGTTGAGCAACTGCTGCTCTGAACATCTTAAAAATGGACACTTGTTTCCTCAGACTGAAATATTTGTCAGTCAAAGGGGTTTATGGTGGCCTTGACAGTTACTACAACCAAGTCTAATAATAACTTGTGATGTTAGGAAAGCAATCTATACTGTGTCCTTCATATTCTCTTGACTTCTGTAGCAGCATTGTATTCTAAAAATCTCTCAGTTGTAAAAGTTCAGTAAATCAATAAAAGGAATACATTAATGAAAAGAAAATGCATACAGCTGTGTATTTCAGGTATCAAACATTACCTGGTAACTGATTTCTATTACTGCAAAAGAACTATGAGTGTGTTTACTGCACTTAGCATATGTTTAATGTCTTAACTCTGTTTTCACTCATGGCTCATTTCAATTGCTAACCTGGGATTTTTCCCTAAATATGGTCTGCCCTATGGAAAAATTAGGACCTTTACTCTGGAAACTATGAGTGTTTTGTTCCAGTAATGAAGAGTGCCTTGTTTCCTGTCCCACAGAATGCCTGGTGTATAGCTGTCTGAAGTCTTTGCCTTCTATAGCAGGAATTGAAGGGAAGCTCTAGTAATTTATTTACAATAATATCGTTGGGTTTTGAATGGGTTTTTTTTTGTTGTTTTTATAATATTGGAACTATTGAGCCTCTTAGTCTTTCTGAGCAAATACAAAATTGACTATGAAAACAGAATGTAAGTTATCTTTGGTAGTCAGTGAAATATTTACTGGTCAAAATCCAGGTTTCCTTTGATTAATTGTCACATTATACATAAAGGCACCCCAGTGTCCATATTAATTTCCTTTCTAATTGCATCTCCATAGCTCAGTAATCTACAGTTGTACATTTTGGAAGTCCTGTTCTTAGTTTATTCAACAAAGTGCTTAAGTAAAACAATGGCTGGTCTTTCTGACAGAAAAGTAGTACAAAAAGCTTTGTTCTCTTTAATCTGGCAGTTGTGGATTGGTGCTGAAAAGATGGTTTAGTACCGCAAAGGGGAAAAGGGGTTAACCTGTATTTATATGTTGTTGTTGATTTTTATGCCAATATCTTAAAAATTAAAAATCCTGGAAGTAAAAGTGACATGTGAGCTGTTATAGATACGAGCCAAACCAGCCAAATTAAATAATAAAAATAGAATTTATTGATTACAGAAAATTTGGAATAAAACCACAGTCAACGGATAAAGTGTCAAGCCCAGGATATTGACACTGGTGGAACAGAGCAACCCTCTCTCTCGCCAGCTCCCTGTCCACGATTTGGCTTGTCGGTGTCCTGGTTTTTATACCCAAAAATTGCCCCCAGGCTTGAGTCCACAATGGAGACAAAGTCTTTCTTTTTCGTGTAGATGAGAGTTCATAGTTTTTGGAGACTGGTCTCTGGCCGCTGAAAAGGTTTATGAGAGGTGATGATTTCTTAATACAATTTTAGATGAGGTTCCGGGCGGAGGCTGACGAGCTTATCCTTATCGAATGATAACAATCACGCGTTAAGCATCGGTCATTAGCCACGACCTCCTCCCGAAACTTGTGATGTCCCATTGTTTCTTCTGATGCAAATGTTGTGTCCGTGCAAGGTTTCCAGGCTCCCCGCTAAAGCAGGTTTCCCGTAAAAGAGGCTTAGACAGAATTGTGATCTCAAAAATATTACCTCTATACAGTGAAAAGGGAATAAGGCATGAATTAACACTCATAACACTGGGTTCACACAGGGAAAACCCATGCAAGACAGGACAACGTCTTGTTCCAACAAAGCAAAGGCACGGTGACTTTGATGCAAGCNTACACTTCTTTTGTCTCTGGGAGTTTCCCTGGGAGGGAAAAGTTAACTCGAGTTTTGGGGGCAGGAAAATGAAGGGGCTGGGGAGGTATGGGGTCTCTTGCTCTCAGCATCGGAAGAAGGATGGCCAGGCTGTTTACTTGCTGCCAGAGGAGTTCACTGTCACCACCAGTTCCAGTCCTGGGAAGTCTACCATCATCTGCTTGTGTGCCCAGGAATTCTGAGCTCACCTCCTCCTGCCCTGCTGGAGCCAGGCCTGCCCTGTCCCGCCGCTTCTTCAGTGCTGCTCTTTTTGCTACGGTGGCCCTGCACCCTCCTGTCCTGCTGGGACATCCCACACCTGCCTGCTGGGGACATTTCTGCCGCTCCAGCCACCACCGCTGAGCTTCTGATTTATCTCATCCACCAGCCCGGGATTTTCCACTGTTCCAGCTTTGGTGCTCTCAGAATCCCACAGGAGCACTGAGATCAGACTGCCCTGGGTCAAGGGTCCTGGTTCTGTTTTGTTGTTAATGCTGCAGTTGTTGTTGTTTGTTTTGCTTTGTTATACATACTAGTGAAGAACTGCTATTCCTACCCCAATATCTTTGCCTGAGAGCCCCCTTAATTTTCAAAATTATAATAATTAGGAGGGAGGGGGTTTGAATTCTCTATTTCAAGGAAGGCTTTGCCCCTTCCTAGCAGATACTTGTCTTTCAAACCAAGACATAAACCCATTGAAAATATCCTTACATGCACTATGGAAAAATACACCTTCATAAACCAAGTGCATGTCTCACTGATGCTTAATCATGTTCCTCAGAAATAAAATGACCATGCTATATATGATTCTTAAGTGATATTTATAGACACAAGCTGTTCCATAAGCAATGTAGGTAATGAAGCCTGGTTCCCTTAAGGTTTGTGTTCTTTGTTCGCAAATCCTCAAATCCAGTTCCCTCTGAGTTTACAGTAACAATGACTCATCCATTGTGGATGGTATTAGAAGTAAGTCAGGGCTTAAAGAAATGCGTGTTCCTACAGTATCATATAGCAATGTCTGTTAAATCTCTGCAGGAAATTTCTACTAAATGTAGAAATTTAAGATGCTACATGCAGAACTGGTTAGTATTGTTCAAAACCAGAAGACTCCAAGCTCCAACCATAAACTTAGACACAAGTTATGCCAAGTGTAGAGATTAGTTTCTCTAAGCCCAGGCTAAGGGCACTCCTTGCATCATGCTGAAGGTGAACTCATGCTCTTAAGTGACACCTCCAGAAGAGCTCCCAGTGCTTCAGCACTCACTTGGGATATCTACAGTTTTGCACAAGAAGAATAGGAGCTACATAAAGTGAAAAAATGGGGAAAGAGAAGCCCATTTAGGAGTGCTCTGTCATTTGTCCATTTTGTACTTTGACCATAAATTAGAGACTGTTTTGGGTGGCATACTCTTGACTCTTCACTCCTTCCAGTACAGCCGTATGACTTCGCAGAAAATTGATTAAGACTCCTTGGCCCAGCAGGTGAGACAAGCAAGCACTTGGGTTGGCTGTAATGCACTCTGGTGCTGTGGCCCTGGGCTGAGACCCAGGAGAATTCAGTTCTGGAGCATGGCCCTTGGACTATGTCAGTGTGTTGTGGAAGGACTACTCCCTGTAAGACAATAGCATCTGTTGGAGGAGGAGAGGAGAGGTTCGGAGAGGTGCGGTGAGGAGAGGGGAGGGGAGAGCGGCGGGGAGGGGGGAGTGTAGGTCGCGGTGGGGGCCGGGGCGTTAGAGAGGGGGGGGGTGGGGGGGGGGGGGGGCAGGGGGGGGGGAGGATGGGGGGGGGGGGGGGAGGCGGGGGGGGGGGGGGGAGGGGAGGGGAGGACAGGACAGGACAGGAGAAAGCTGTGAGGCTGCACCTCACTGGGCAGGGGAGCCAGTTTGGTGTGGGACCCTGGGAACTGGCAGAAAATGGGAGAAAGGAGAAAGAAGTTGGGAAGACAAGCTTGATTACCATGTACTTTCCACAGGCTGTGTCATCCACATGACTGCTGATACACCTGGGAGGAGTGGGGAGCCCAGATCTCTTCTTAGCCACTGCTGCTCAGGTGAACCCTGCAAGGCAGATGCAAAGGGAAATGCACATCCCAGAGCTCAGATAGGCTCAGACATGAGTTGTGTACTCACCTGCTCTTCCCTAGCAAGACAGGGACCCTGGAGGCTGTGCAAAAATGCAATTTCAAGTAACAGACCCTGGAGGCTGTGCAAAAATGCAATTTCAAGTAACAAGGCTGAAATTAAAACTCAGGACTTAGGGACTTGTAGAGTACAGGCAGCAGGATTATACAGCAGCTAAGCAGACCTGTGAACACTACTTATCATCCTAGTACTTAATAAAATCACTTCCATCTTGGCACTTGTCTTTCTTCTCTAGCCTTGGAAAGAGAGAGAACAGCTTGCTTATCAAAATCACGTTCAGACTTGATGTTGGTCTTTGTTGATAATGGTATGTGTGTAGGTCAAACTTACCTGTCTGCTGCAACTGACATAGTGAAGGACCAAGAGAGGTTGGAAATGTTGTCTGGTGGGAAGCAGGAAGAGAGAATGAGACACTCTTTAGGCACAAGTTAGAGATTAATATCCCTGTAGTTTCTCCTCTTTCTTCCTTCACTTATTCTTCCTTGTTGGGAGTCACTGTTCCTCTAGGGGAGAAGGAAACACTGATGAATATCTGAGGTCCCACCTCACATCAAGTGTCCTCATGTTGGCCTCCCACTATTACTAATAATTAATCTGGCCTCAACACCCCATTTATTTCCAGCTCACACTCATGTCTGCATTAGTTTTCTGTTGATGACTCTGTGTGTGTTTCCAGAGCACCTAGAAAGTGGTCTGTAGATCCTGATTATTGCTTTGTGCACTAAGTCATTAGTAACAGCAGTACTCAAAAGAAATTAGTGTGTTAATCAGATATTTTTAAAGCTGTCCATCTCTATCTCTGAATTTCCTGGTTTGTCTTTTCCTTTATGTACCTGGGTTTTTGATTGCTATCTTTGCTTGATAGAAACTATTTACTGTCAAGAATATCAGTGATATGAAGCTATAAGTAGGCAATAATCTGTATTCTCTATTGATACACTATTGCAATAAAAATCAATAGCACACTTAGCAGCTTACAAAAACCTCACTGCCAGATGGTTTCTTCTCACATTGCTGATCTCTTTGTGGTCTTTGGTCTTATGTATATCCCATAAAGTCAGTCTGTACCTTATTACATCTCTGCTTTTTAACTGCTGTTACTGTAAGAATGAACTAATCAGAAGTCTCTGAATGCCAGTCTAATAAAAGTGCATAAAGATGGATCATGGATAAATTCCCTGACTGCATAGGGGATTTATTGTATGAGTATGAGAAAACATGTTGGACTGTTTGTAACTAATAGTTTTGTTTGATTTATGGATTCTGTCATCTTTTATAATCCTCAAATTAATAGAAAACACAAGGATTTCAGGTGTATAAAACAAAAACACTTTCCATTGGTAAACTTTATCTACAGTAGCTTTTCAAGCATTTTGAAAATCCAAAGTTCCTGAAATTTTTGACCTGGGTTATGATTTGCTAAAATAATAAGGGACCCTCTGAGAGTGTGGGTTATTTTCTTTTATTTCATTTGATCTAGTATGTGGGTCTGGTTTTTTTTGCTTTGAGTAGGTTAGTTTGTTATAAAATTCAGGACTTGACACAAAACAAATTTTCTCTGCAAAATGTAAAAAATTGTCTTGTTTACAATAAAAAAAATCAAAGAAAAAGTTTTTTTGACATGTGTTTTGATTAAGTGATGGTAGTATCTCATAAATCCATGAGATGAGTTACAAAGGAATTGCTTACTCATTTCCAGTTGGAAATAATTTTGAAAGTATAGAGATAAGAAACGTTGTCTATGCAAGGAGAACACCTAAAATGAATAAAGGAGATGAAGAAAGGGGAGGGGAACTAAAATCCATAACTGAAGGAAAACCCATTATTTAACACCTAAACATATGTGTGCATATAAAAGCATACCTTATAAAACGGTTATTTTTCAGAACTACATAAAAATTGTTGACATTTTTGCCTGAAGGAATGTGCAAGAGATGCAAGACCATGTACCCCAACTGGCTCCTCTCTGTCTGGGAGGTGAGTTGTTTGGGATGACTGTGAGTAATGGGGTTGCTGCACAGAGCTGAGATGGGCTCTGCTGTTGCACCATCAGTGAGCTCTTTGGTAGATAATTGTGGTCTGGTTGAAGCTCAAGGGACTGCTAGTCAGATCCATCCCATCTTCCTTTCTTTCTCATGGTTTTCTCCAGTCAGGATCTTTTTGTTTTCCTTTCTGCTGCCTGACATATTTCCTGGAATAAGAGATCTCTTAGAATGCAATGCTCAGAAGTGAATATTCTGACTGTGCACAGATAAACACATAGTGAAACACAGAGCTAACTGCACATTGCTAACTGCAACTTCCCCCGCTCGGCCAAGGCTTGACATGTGTCAAAGGGTTTGTAGGCTTCCAAAGAAACGAAAAAAAGGAATTGGATATTTTTCAAGTGATTTTAAAAGTTTGTGGAGAAGATTAAAATCTTTCATATTTTATGTGGGAATAAAACAAAATTTTAAAAAGAGATGCTTTCATGTCAGCATTTAATTCAGTGTTAGCAATACATTCATCCTATGAAGAGACCACTCTACCATTAACTATTGTTTGGGTTCTTCCATGTTCAAAGCTGCTACAACAACCTGTGGAGATTAGACATTGTTGTTCTCCTGCTATTATCCTGTCATTTCCCAATTCCTCCAATATAATAAAATTTACACAACCACACGATAAGCTGGTCCTGAAACTCATAGCAATATCTTGAACTGCAAAATAATGTTTTTTCGAAGGAAAGTTTTGCGGGAACTACTGTTGCCTATTGAACCAGGAACAACTGGCTGCATACCATGAAGCTTCTTTAGAAAAGGTTTACATCACATTAAAAATGAATTTTCATTCAGCCTGTTTTTATCTCTATATTATGTGCTGTTGAGACACACCAGTAAGGGAAGAATTTTGATTGTACAAGTATTTATAGATATTTCAGATAAAGTGTAGTAGTGAAATTACTTTTAGGCAGAAACATTTTATGAATCTCCATGAGCCAACAGATACACCATCCCATGAGTTAAGTGCCAAACACACTATCTAAGATCTGGTGGTGAATTCATTGATTGTCCTTTGGTTGTCACTAGTCCTTATATCTGCATTGAAAATGAGTTATAGTTTTTTGGGGAATTTTTCAGTAGTTACTAGGTTTGCTGTCTTTATTTACCAAAGTATATTTATGTTCGATGTAGTTACTTTGTTTTGGAAAAAAAATCAGTAGCTTTAATGTCAGCACATCAGCAATGATATCTGCTAAATATTAAATGGTAGGTGAAAAACACAAACAAACAAAAACCAAACAAGTAATGGAATAATTTTGCATTAGGAACAGAGGGAAAAATAACATGGAAAATATTACTAGGCCATTAGGCAATTAAGTATGTGGTTATGTGTTCACCTGGCATGTGGGATACTGTGCCCTTATGTAGGGACTACAGACAAACTAGAACTCAGTGAAAGTAGGAAAAACTCAGGGAAGGGAAGTATTAACAGCATGTGGAAGAAGATGCAGCTCTTATGAGTGGAGGGAATACAAAATCTGGTTGTTGTGTGAGGTACTCTCTGTTATCTGAAAGAACATACACGAATTTGTGCCTGAGACTCAGTCACTTATTTCAGTCGAGACTATAACCGAGAAACATTAAATGAATGTCAGTCCTTAGTGAATTATTATCCTCTGAAAGTTTTTCTGCATTTCAAAGTTCAAGATAGTATTTGCACATAGGTTTTGGTTCTTCTCTACCCTGAAATAGGACGGAAAATGATGACAGAGTAGGGCACTCTGTCTCAGACACTTTTTTTTTCTTTTTTTGAGAAGCAGAGGAGTGTCTGACTCAGAACATGTAACACAGAAAAGATCATAGACTAAACTTCTGCTATGGCCCCCAGGAAGTCCTGCTGCAGCCTTTTGTTGTTGTTCTGTCCTGGTAGCTGTCTACACTCACTCTGCATGGGTAAAAATGATAAGATGACCTGTAGAAACTGGAAGATCCAACTTCAGAACTTCTTTCCAATTTTAGTGTTCTATCTACTCCAGGAATAGTTCCTATAATTAATAGTGGAAATTACTCTACTAAAGAATATCCTATCTTAAGAATACATTTTGTAGTAAAGAACAAAACAGATCAAAACCACATTGTAGAGACAGGACATTACAAAACATTGTGAAAATAATATGCAAAATTACTTTCAGGTCTCATTCTTCATGGAATCATTTTTGGCAGTGTATGTTTTATTGTTGGTGGTGCCTTTCATTTGTGATACTCTGTGCCACAGAGGGCCTGTACTTGCTTATAATGAAATGAATGTTCCTGCAGAGCTTCTCTGGCCTCAGCACTGATCTAAAAAGAATAATTAAGATACTTAATTTCCGTTTCCTATCCCAGGGCAGATATAGTAATGAAACAGGCTGAGGATGACAAGTGATTCTAAGCTTTTCTTTAAAATAAGGTTCCTCAAGCCTTAGTTTGAAAGAATATGGGTGGAACTTGTAAGAGCCAATGACAGACATGCAATATTGGTCAATGTTTCAGTATTGCAATGCTGTATGCCTTGCTGATGTATTCCATCCTTTGCATACAGCTAAGAGGTATTAGTTAAGAACACAAAGCTGTTCTTCACACACCCACTGATGTAGTTACTAGAGACGTGGACATCCCACCGATCACGGCCATGGAGAAGACCCAGAACAAGTGAACCTCTGTGGTTACTTCACAAGCATCAGGTGAAATTTAATAGTTTTTTTAACTGTAATTTTCAAATTGCTTAACTGTAATTTTCAAATCAGCTTCTGACTACAGCTTAATTCCTCCTTCATTTCCATTATTTTATCTTAATTTGCCTTTCTTCAGCACCCTATTTAGGCCAAGAAGGATTTGTTTGGTGATTAATTGGACGTAGATGTAGGAAAGCATTGGTTGGAGGGAGAGCAATATGTGCCACTCTCCGGATTCCAGCCTGACCGAGACTTGACCCTTTTGTGCTTTGCTGTGGTTTTGTTTTTGATTTCAGTAAGTTTTGATGATGATGCTGTTCAGGAAACAGAGCAAAAGCCCATTGTTTTCTTAGATTATCTCCTCAGATGCACCCCTGAAGTATATTGCTTGGTCTGACTGCAGATCAACCACAAATGCTAAAGCAAATAATACTGTGGCAGCCTGAAAGTGCAGATGCCATTCAGAGTAGTCACAGACACTTTGATGTGGACAGTCACTATATTTCCTGTGTTTCTTCACTCTAAACATAGTTTTAGCTTTAACTGTTTTCACCCAGTCTCTCAGGCCAGATCTCCATGCCATGGAATGACAGTGTATAAATGCTATGCACCTGATGATTTGGTATGTACTGTTCCATAACTTAGGCCACTAGTACCTAAAACAAAGGCATGGATTTGGAAGGATCACACTCAAATGCATACAACGGTCACTAAGGAGTTTGAAACACTGGAATTAATTTCATTTGCTATAGAGACTGATTCTAGCCAGTAATCCACACCTCCAAACCCAGAAAATTAGGTACTTGACTCTGGAGTTTAAATCTGGCATATGTGTAATTTTAACTAATCCAAGAGACCTGTTATGGCAGAGTAGTTGGAGATAAAGGAGTGGGAAATGCCTTGTTTTAAGAATATTATATCTTTGTAGTGGAGGAATTGAAAATACTTGTCCTCTGCCATGCTGCACCATTTTCTTCATCTGTCTACTGAGCTGGTTAAAAACATGCTGTAAATCTATTTGTGCAGCAAAGAGAATGATGTCTAAAAAGGTACAAATTGCATATGTGCACCAATTCTTGACATGTTCTTACCAGTACAACAGTAGTCATTAATATCTCCCATACTTTAGGTACTATCATCTCTTTTTCTCTCTCTGAAGGAATAACTTCCTCTCTTATTTAATGCACCATGAATATTTTTCATCCACATATTTTTTTGTTTCTTTTGGCAACTATACTTCCAAGTTGCACCAACCAGATGGGTTGGGATGGTCTTTAAAAATGCTGTCCAAGACATAAGATAATCGAAAAATCAATATCACAATAAAACATTCAAAAGACCCACAGAGGCTTCTTTTTATTTTCATTAATTTTGTCTTCCTTACCACCTATGTGAAAGAAAGAGCAAAGCTTTTGTGGAAAATGGAGGAATACTGTTCAGGTGTTTCTACCTGAGTGGTCATCATGCAGAGCTGATATGGCTACTCTTCCATGTCCACCTTTTCCCCCAAAATCTCTGTTGAGCCTGGTGTCCTTACTGAATCAATGGCTCCACAGTACCAGTGCCAGTGCTGGTATGCTCATCTGCAAAACTACCAGAACTCTTTTTGGAAGCTCCTGTCTCCAACTATAGAGGCAGGAAAATCAAGGATGTTGTGGGCAAATAGTAGGGTTTAAGGAAGTCTAAACCTGAAGGAATTGGAAGCACCATCAGAAAAGTGTAAGAATGGGGCAGGAGAGTCATGCTGGCTCAAGCTCAAAAGTGTGGCAAACCTCCTCTACTACTCTGAAATCCCCTGGGAAATACCCAGAGCAAAATGTGGAAGACTTAAGGTTGGTCTGCCAAAAGCTGCCACAGCATTTTTGAGTAAAGAATGACTGAAAGATGGTTTGGTGGGAATGTAGTATGGAGTAGGTTGCGAAGCAAGGCAATAGCCTGGGAGGCAGGCCAGTTAGAAAGGACAGGCAGGAGAAGACATACAGGCAGGAGAAGAGGACCACAGTCCATGGTGGAGGGGAAAAGTCACAAGACAGCTTGATATGTGGAAAGCAATGTAGAATACATTAAAAGAAATATTCATGAAGAGAGAGAGGGAAATAAGATGAAAGAGGATGTCCCAGCATAAGGAGCTTGATGTAAGCCAAGGAAAACTAGAAAGTACTATTTCTGCTTTACTTTCCACCTGGTTTTCCATCAAGTGGCTTCATCAGCCAGTTTCAGTGGTTGGCTCTTACCCTTTATTGCAATAACCAGAGGAATGTGGTTAATAAACAGATTATCCATAATTTTATTTGTTTCCATCATGACCTTTCACAGTCATCTCCTCTCAGAGAAGAAGAATCCTCGTCTGTCTGGAAGGCACTTCATATTCCTCACCTTCCTCCTCTTCCTTTATTTGTTTTCTGGCTCCCTTTTTAGAGTGGCCTACCAAGGAGAGGAAAGGACAGATAGACTAGACTGCATTCTGTATTTTGAATGTTCACTTCCATATTGTTTCCCTCTACTCCATTCCTAGTTCTCCTGAGTTATTCAGAGGTCAATTACCACCTCTTTTAATAATGCTCAACAAAAATTTTTGACTGAGTCAAAGCCTGAACTCAAAAAACACAGCCCATGAAAAACTATTGCTTTTACTCTGGAGAAAATATTACGTGTTCAAAACCATAAAACCATTTCATAAAAGAATGTTCTTCACATAAAAGAATGTTCTTCACATCCATTTTCTTAAAAAGAAAAAAAAAAAGAAAGGAAAAGAGATGTCAGGGTTGATTAAATGACATTATGTCATCAGCACACAGGAAAGGTGCATAACAACAAGAGCAAGAGAATCTGATACAGAACTTACCACATTTATTGTCTGCTTTGTCTGTAGGAGACTTGGACAGAAATTAAAGCACCCATGTGGTGGCTAATAATGAAGGATAGATTTATTAGCAGAGGAAATGGTCCTAAACTTTTAAGTTCTTAACATTTCAGGGACTGCTTAGATGTAGATTTTTTTGGCTGGGTTTCTTGTGCGGTTTTCTTGTGTTTGAAGGCATTTGAATTCTGTTTTGTGGTAGGCTTGATAGACGTGTATATACTACAAGGACAGGCAAAAAATATACAAATGTATATGTAGAGAGACTGTATATAATGAACATTTCATGGTGACCCTAAATTCATTGAAAATATTTCAGATTATATACTTCATAATTTTTCCTGAGCTAGAAAAATACTATCGTTTAATACTGTAGTTTTCCTTCCCTCCAATCAAAGACATGCAAAAAAGCAATTCCAGTAACCATATAGTACTTAATAAAACTTTCCTAAAATTGTTTGCTTGTTTTTTCCTTTATAAAAATTGTGTAGAACTTTTGCAAAATCCATAATAATGGAGAGAACTTACTCTGGTTAATATTATTTATGCTAAAAGTCTGTTTGCCTATAGATTTGGGTGGTCAGTATATCTATCCTCTTCCTCAAGTCCTTGGAACTCACACCATTATTCTGGTCAGCCAATTATCTTCTCCTGTGATGTCTGTGTTCTTGCAATTTACCCCAAAACTGCTGCAAATCTCTCTCCCAAGAGACAGGATAAAGTTGAGATTCATTGATTATCTTCTGGAATGAGCTGTCCATAACACAGCCTCCAGCTGGGTCATTCCCAGATATTTAGTTTGTAACCTCAGAACCTAAACAGAAGAGCCTCTTCTCTTGGACTGAAAATCTGTTAGGTAAGGAGGAGCAAAGAGGGAGAGATTCAAATACATATTCCCCTCAACAAGGCAGGAGACAGGATAGGTTGGGATGGGGAATGAGTGAGCCATAGAGCTGTTTTTTTTCTCCCATGGGGGAAGGTGCTCAACAATCAGACTTCTCTGAAGCATGTCAAGATCACCACTCAAAGTGAAGATATTCTCACTACCCTAAACTCCACCAACAGAATAAAGAACTTATACTGTGGTCCAAATAGCAAAAATGGGAAGGAGGAGTAGGAACTAGACAGTCAGGGACATGTGCATTTTTTATCAGCACATGTCTTTGAGAAAGAGAATATTGGAAGAAAGCAAGTTTGCTTTCTTCCCTTCAGAAAAGTGACTGTGATTAGAAATTCCTGTGTGAACAGAGGTAAAAGGGTATTCATATTAAACCTAATTTCTTCATTATCCTTCCACCCAGTAACCAAATTTCCTCATTTCTTTTCACCAACCCCATCTCAAACCTCAAAATTCTCTGCCATTCAATCCCCAATCCACCTTAAAATCACCTCCTAGACCTCTCATTCTTCCCTATATAGAAACGTCCTCTGAATATGCAGCCTAGCAGCCAGATACCACCTTGGCAGGTACTGTAGTCCTCCTGTGTGTACACGTGCCTACCTTTTCTCCTGTTCGATAAGCTGAACACAAGTTGCACATACATCAAAACAAAACTCAGAAAAAAAGAGATGGCAAGAGGAACATGTGCAGAATAAAATATATGTGCTGTAGCTCAGTGTTGTGAAAAATTACTTCCTCTTCACAGGGCTCAACTCTGAGTTCAACATCTGCTAGGCTACTTAGCTCTGTAGTTGACATTGCATCATTGCGTTACCAAAAAGAATATCTTAACATAAAACCAGGGTTATCTTACAGTGATAGTTGCTCAATATTTCTACCTCCTTTCTGGCAGTCTGCAGCCTAGGCACTTTTGAATTAGAGGTTATGTCTGTATCTTCCTGTTTAATCACCCCTTGTGGACTTCCATTAATTGGTTTATTTACATTTTAAAGCTTTTTGGTATTTTGACTTCTACAGGACGTGGGAGGAGGGAGTTCCTCCATTTTTTCAACGCAAGAAAACCACTTTGGTAAAAAGTACAAGCTTGATTTCCATCATGACTCTAGAACCAGGACTGCAATGAATGTGTGAGGGAAGACGAGTTCTGTTTTATCAATTTGTGGTCCCAGCTGTAGACTGTGAAATCAAATTCACAGGATACAGAGGTAGTAAGTACCAGACTTCCCGGAGAGACCCAGGTCACAACCTTTTATTAAAAAAAATCACCCTGTGGCTTGGCAATATTTGTTGTGCTGACTCCCAGCTACACTCAGCTGAATCCAAAAGCTAGTTGTTAAAGGAAAGCAAATATTTCTTTACCCAAAAATAGTGAGATTGGGAAAAGGAAATATCAACTCAACGCATGGCTCAAAAAACTTCTCTCCTGGTGGTCTAACACAATCATGCAGCCACATAGTGGCTTCTTAAAAGGTAGTTTAAAAGTGGCTTTTGTCAATCGCTTGGAAAATGTAACCACCTTATCAAGCACTGGTGAAGCTAATAAAAAGGGAGGAGTGGGTTGTCCTGGAATTCCTCAAAAATCCCTTCAAATATTTGTATTATTGCATTTCAGCTGGATTCCTTTCAAAATTCCCTCCTTGACCGCCCAGAGCATTTCTGTTCTCTAGCCCCTAAAATAATGGTTCTGATGGAAACTCAGTTCTTAGAAGTTTTTTTTCCTCTTTTCCGAGGGAAAGTATGAAGACAAACAACTTCCTGGGATAAGCTGTTTCTTATCTTCATCTTGTAAAACTCCTCCAGGAAAGCTAATTACAACATGTAAGACAGGGCAAAGAAGCACCAGAAAAGGAAAGGAAAAAGAGGCCTTGAAACCCACAAGAAGTCAGAGGAAAGTCCCGGCCTTTATAGTTCCCGTCAACAGCAGGAGAAGCCTGGAAAAGGTTGTACAGTGAAATCTGTGGCTCTGTGATTCATTACTTCAAGAGGAGGTTTAACATAGCACAGGAGCCTGAGCAGCCCCAGCATTTCTGTGCCTGGGACAAAACGGCTTGGTCTTGTAGCAGTTGGACGGCGCTCCAGGATCACAATCTTTTTCAGGCGGCAGACCTGAGCTTTAAGTACCTAGACTTTTCTGGGAAACAAACAAATAAACAAACAAACAATGACCAAGAACCTCCACAACCAAAAAACCCCCAAACAACAAACCAAACCAGGAGACCCAATCCCCAGTGACAGGGTTGCAGCCTCCCTGCTGCATCTACACTCTGTCATGGCTCCCAGAACTGGGGTCCATGTGGCAGCAGTTGGGAATCATGACATTGAGGGACAGCAGAAGGCTACTAATAAAATAAAAAGTGGGTTTATTGCAAGTGCTGTCAGCAATATGGTGGTAAGAGCAATACGTGTTTGTGGACCTTCATCCAGGGTATTTCTTTTTCTGGTGTGAGTAGCTTTGTGTTGTTTCCTAGCTGGCAATTAGGTGAAGTGCAGTTGCATTATGGTGTTATTTTCATCTTCATCTTTGAAACCTCAGCGGGTATGGTATATTTCTCTCAGGAGATAAAGGGTGATGATTTTTGAAAAACGTCTTGCTGTGAGGGTAACTCTGGAAAAAAATTGCCCTAAGTCACACTTGGGTGCTTGAGAGCTCTCAGCATTGGGGACCTCACCAGGGAGGGCAGAGGGTGGAATTCAATGTACAGATTCCCAGGGAAAATCAGTCAACATCCTTCCCTTGTATCACAAGATTTTCCCCTCAGATTTGAAGAATGTTCATTTTAAAACAAGATATTGAAAAAGCATTTTCCCTTTTACTTACATGTGAGGATCCTAGTCCCAGGTTTTCCTTTTCTCCTTCAAGTGCTGCTGATGAGCCAGACAGCTGAAGTAGGAGGTGTGAGCTTGAGCAAACTATTAATATTCTGATGCTTCTGTTTTCCCTCTTGTATGAAAAGACCGTAGCAATTCTTACCTAGCTTACAGTACATTGAGAGGTTTATTATTTTCCGAGGACTGGTGATCTTGGTCATTCCTAAATCAGTAATAAGCCTTCCTCACTTTTTTGTGCTTTTCTGTTTGTTTTGGTTTTGTATATTTTTTTTTCCTTTATTCAAGCCAGTTCAAGTTCCTGCAGCACTTTGTAGCCCTCTTTTACTTTTCACCTTTAAAATCTTAAAGTCATCATTTAGGTCATCATTTTTAGTCTCCGCTTCAACTCCTCCTACTCAGTCTGAATGTGCAGTCTCCTCCAGTTCCTCAAACTCTGTACCTTGTCCATTCAGTCCCACTGTAGAGCTTGTCAGATTGCTTTGAGAAACACCCAGCCTCAGCGATGGTGCACCAGAGCCCCTTCCCTAGCCCAGCAGTAACATCCGCAAAGAATTCCCCTCTGCTAGTGAGCCATGGTGACCTCCCCTTCCTGAATCCATGCTGGCTATTTTCTGTTAATCTGCTCTTTTCCAAATGTTCTCCTTTTTGACCCTTAAAAGAGTTTCAAAGGCTTTTGCTCACAACTCATGTCAAACTGACTAGTGTGTAGTTTCCTACTATGTCTCTATAGGTTCACTTTTAAAGTTATGCCATTACGCATTAGTCATCCTTTTTCCTCAGAGACCAGTTCTGAACTCAGTAAACTTATGAAAACATCTACCAAAGTCTCTCTAGTTCCTGCGGTTATTTCATTCAGTATTCTCTGATGGCTGCAGCACCAGAGCCCCAAAACCTGGTCCTGTGGAAGGTCCCCAGACATGTCTCATCTTTGTTACAGCCCTGGAGTTCAAAAAGCACTTCTAGAGGTGCCAGAGGAGTTATTCTGGCTTTGCACAACTGTTAGTGATGTGAAAGACTGTCCAGAGAGCATCTGAAATACAGTTCCTGGTCTTATGAACACAGCAGCCTCTAGAGAGGTGCTCTAATTTACTCTAGGTCTCTAGTATCTTCAACTATATCACAAGGCAATAGCTAAATATCAGTTCCTTAGGAGGACTCCAACGTTGCTTTTTCTGTCTAAGTAATTAATTTACCATCTTCTCTCGTAATTATTTACATCAATGTCAATTTGCATTCTGCCTTTTGGAGACTCAAAAGGAGGAAAAAAATCATTGTCACCTGAGATCTTTGTCAGCTTGTTTGATTTCTCTACTTCTACACTTTCGTATAGCCTGTTCCCATATTCACTATGCATTTCCTGTGTTTATTACATGTGGTTGTGGAATAATCACCATTCCTACGTTATGCCTTATGCTACTGAGATGTTCTCTTGCCTTCATTCAAATGGACTTGCCAAATGGGATTTCCATATCGACGTTGTTTCCTATCTCAGTATTTACACTTATTCTTTTACAAATAAATATTTATATTCTACAAGATATCATCCCCTGGTATTTTCAAATATAAATTAATTTAATAGATGAAACTATGAAGCAATAAGGGGGTATTAATACAATTGTAAAATTTGTAGTAATGTACAAGGTTTGAAAACATGCATCTTAAATTGGGGATCAATGGGAGAAAGGAAGTAAAGCAGAATGTCTTAATATTGAGATTGATAATGCAAAGTTACTTTGAAGGTGAGTTTTTACTGCAGGATTAGCAAGAATGTGATTCCTCAAAAATCCCTTCACCAAAAAGAATATCTTAACATAAAAACAGGGTTATGATATTTAAGGGAACTCATTTTCTATCTATACTGTAATAACTTCTTTTCATTGCTTAGCATAGATAAAAAAAATATCTTGACATAATTCCTTATAGCTCCCCAGGACTTCAAAAAGGCCAATATTTTCCAGACTAGCATAGTCTTGGGCGTCCTGCGTCTGCCTTCATGGAACTCGGTGGATGTTTACATGTCTTACCTGTAACGTCCCAACACCATTTTTAGAGGAACATAATTGGAAATTATTTGTGCTCTGTCACTCTGTTTATCTTTTTACTAAGCCAGCAGTGATTGCATGGTCTTTGAGGACTTTCTCTATTTTTGGATACATTTCTGTACTGCTAGTGGTTGGGGAAGGCAGGATGTTTGTCTTTTTTTGCTTCTGTTTTTGGTAAAAGTCAGTTTGAGTTCAAGGCCAGATGGAACATGTTCTTGGAAGAAAAACTGGTGAGGATTATTAAATACACAAGCACCATATCCTAATCAAGAACTCCCAAACTGAAAATAGTTGAAGAGTGGGACATTACTAATGGGAAAATTCAAACATATCTGTCTTTCTTCTTTAGGTATCCACGTAACTACCACAGTTGGAAAAAGCATAATGTGTTCAATGGCCCGTTGCTGTGATATGTAATGCCTTACTGTCATTTCCTTTAATGCAAAGTTTTTTGACAAAACAAAATAGATTTGTGTTTGCCTGGTTACTGCTCCCCCACAAGGAGAGCAATTCAGGTGATTGGCTACACTGTAAATGTGTCCAGAGACATTTAGGACATTTCTACAGGGTTGTAAAATATAATGAGAATCTTTCTTTTAAAAATCAGAGCCAAAGAAGATGATCTACAGGAGACTTGTGCCCTTCTGGGAAGGCAGTAAGAGGCCAGGTGGGTCACCCTCAGGTGCTGACAGTGATGTGTCTGTTCAGTCACTCAGATCTCATCTAAAGGCTTTCAGTGTAACCAAGAAAAATACGTACCCTAAAAGGTGGGATTTACCCAGGGTGTCTTAGATGTCCACCTCCAGATGGAGTAACTCACACAGATCATATATCTGCCTCTTGGTGTTAGAGGGATTAGAGGGCTCCTGGATAACTACCTAGAGATGCAGAGTTTTGAGACAGGAATGCCACACACCATTTCTTTTGCCTCCTATCTTCTATCAGGGTTGACTTTGTTAAGAAAAGAGACACGCGTCTGACTCTCAGGCTGGATTCATATGTTGTCTCCCTGACACAGCAGTCCCAGCTGGTCACTCTAACCCTGGCTGGCCAGATATGTAACCACTCCTTCCATTAAAATGTGTAGGTGTGAAATCCCGCCAGGCAGCATCAGTCAACGGAAGATGTTTGTTTGGGCAGCATATATTACCAATATACTCATTGAACCTTTCCCAAAAACATTGAGTTGGAACTCTGCTCTAGGTTCCTGCTTACAATGATACATGTACCTATTTATTAAGTTGACTTCTTCATTGTCAGTCTCTTCTTCCTCTATATAGATATATACATATATAATTCCATACATATATATATGCACACATTCTGAAGAGATTTTTCCTTCTTATTTTCAGCAGCTGGAGACAAACAATAGAATGGAGACCTTAAAGAACTTTTAATACACTGCATGCTATCTGCAGCTACCTCTTCAATAAAAGTGAGATCTGCTTCTGGATTGTATCCTTATGTGGAGTTCCAGTTTCCAAATCCTCCTTTCAGAGACTCCCTGAATCTGGGATGGTCACATTTTTTGCTGCTAACTCTTCCAAATTCACCATCTGGCACTTCTCAGTACTGAAGAGTCAAGATAGTTGTCAGCAGCAATGCAAATCATTGCTGTTTTGTTAAACTAACCTATAGTACATCCCCTCCTTTATTTTTTTTTCTTTTCTCTTGCTTCCAGAGTGTATAAATAATAATGTTTAAAAATGAATAAACACACATGCAAAGACATATAATATCTCAGTCACATTCCAAAGTCCTTGCTCAGGTTTTTCATTCATTTACAATGCCAATAAAACTCCAACTGAGGTGAATATGATTTTGATAGACTAAAAATTGAGTAAAATTGCAGAAGAAATTTGGCAAAAATTTGCAACAGCAGCATTGACAATCCAACTCAGAATGCTTATTAAAAGGAAAGCTGAGCTGCCATTTGTGGCTTGGGAAAAAAAATCTATTTTGAGAACTTGGTTTTTTTCCTCCCATCACTGTATTCTTTCTTAGTAGCAGCATAATCATTAGCCCTTATGGATAAAGTTCTGAAAATCTTGTCACACCCACTACCTTTCACAGCAACAATGAGAAATACACCTCTGGCAAAATAGTAAGCTCTCTAGCATAAGATAGACAGGGATGGATATCTTTGGTTTCAGTCATTTTGGTCAGTGAGTGGGCTGGTTCATTCGGTGGTTTGGTTAAACAGCAGTCATTCCGAACACCATGTTCACAAACTCCCTTGCAAAACGCAAGGTTCTTCAGGAAAAGCTGTTGAGGATAGGCTCGTAGTGGAGGTTGTATTTAGCACCTGTGGGTTCCTGCTGCCTGTGACACTGTGAATTAGCTTGATGAGGCACTGAAGAGTGCTGGAGCTGCCACCCTTTGTCCCCTGGGACTATCACTGTGCAAAGCTTTATCTCCTCCTACCTAACAGGCAAATGAGATTGTTTTCTCAGATACAAATCTTTGTTAATTATTAGCAGAAATATTTTTTAAAAATTAAATAACAAAATGTAATCTTGGAGAAGTGAGCACTGCCACAGAAGCAGTTAAGGATCTGTCTGGAGATCTTTGAAATTTCCTGTTAGTGGGATTTCCACGCTGATACAATCTAACACTTTTTGGGGACTGTGTACTTCTGTTCTGCTAGGATATCACAATTATCAATCTTTTGATTATAATATTCATGATAGTCAAGCAGACTAGAATGAACCTTAAAACATAATTTAATTTAACCATTTCCACTTTCATAATTCCATAGTTGCTGATACAATATCCTGGTGCAGCATACCCTCTCATTATCTCTCCATTTTGCCTTCACATACTGCTCTCTGCAGAGTTTTCCCTTTTCTACTTTTTTCAGACCTGTGGCTCTCATTCTGACCTAAGGTCTACCACTATAAATTCAAAGTACTGCCATTTTTTTGCCATTACATGTTTGCACTGATACAAATCACAGCAGCCTGCAACCCTTGGCATGGCTTATATTCTTTTCTATTACGATCTTGCTATGCCCTGTGCGTGACTGATCACTGCAGCTCACTCCTGCCAGATCCTCAGGCTCCTCCACCCAAATCATCCTCAGATGACATTCCTGCTAACAAAGGGTATATGCTGCAGTTTGACTTCCTCCTGCACCTCTGCCCCATCTTCTCCTTATCCCTCAAAAGGGAAACCTCGAGAAGGAATACAGTAAAAACCATGGGAGACACAGGGAGGAGGAGAGAGCCTGAGATTCAACAGCTCCAAACTAATCTGTCAACAAAATCTCATTACAGTAATATAAGGTAAGTCTGTCATTGTACTACCAAGGCAAGCCCATCCTTGTCCCATGTTGTTTTGCTATCAGAACTTTTCCCTGATCCCACCACCTCCTTCCTTATCCTGAACAGTCACAGCCCTTCCCTGTCCACTAGGGGAGAGGTGGAGATCCAGAGGGGTCCAGAATCCCCATACCTAACTATTGGGTTTGTAGTTCTAGACAGAGGAGAGGAGTGAAACGAGATAATGTGGCAGTTTTTAGAGCTGAGTATGGTGCACATTGTTGCTCTCAGCTTTTGTTCATGCAGCTCTTAATGCTGAGTAATACCGCAGTTTTGTACCACTGCAGCTACGGGTTTAGCAGCTGCCTTTGCAGCTTCAGACCGCAAGATACAGACTGACTGACAACCAGTAAAGAGAGGATCCAGCTTCTTTTCAGTAGCATAATATCTTTGGCACCAAATGTGTTTTCTATTTCACATTGTCACACATCATATTCAAAATGAGTGCCAAGCTCTGTGAGAGAAAAAGCTTTCTCTTTTGCACCAGAAGATCCTTAATCTAACAGGAAAGCTTTCCCAGCCTGCAAGGAGCCCTGGTGATTGCCTTATGAGGCCAAAAGGGAAAGAGTAAACCTGATGAGATAAGGAGTTTCTCCCTTTGTCTTCAAGTTGCACTGACTCTCTGATATCAGATGGTGGATTTTCTCACTTAGCAAAATCTATGGGTAGCAGAGGGCAAGCACTTTTAAACTTGGTATATTTTTCTCCTTTAATTAGACATTAAAAAAAAAAAAAAAGATATTTCAAACACTAGTGAACCTCAAAAAGGAATGAGCTGAACAATTTTTAAAATGGTTTATCATGCTCACAAGCCAAATTACCTTTGTGGAGGAACTCAAGAAATTGATGAAAAAGATGTTGAGTTTTGTGTTCAGTGTGAGCATCTACTTCAAAACCTCCTAAAGAGAAGACACCTGTCCTGATCCAGTCATTGAATACAAGAATTTATAAAACTGTTATTTCTTGGGTTATGCATCCATGAAATACATGAAGGCACCATTCAGTTGAAGGTTTATGAATTGGCTTTATGGAAGGGCTAATAGTTTTTGAATCTTACATTACCTAGTGGTTAAAGCCAATCCAGAATGTTGCTGAATGTCTGAAGCCACAAGTAAAGTAATTTTTATGTCTGGCCCTTCTGGGAAGGTAGACTGTCTTGTTTTTTTAGACTAAACCATATAGAAAAACCTGTTTTCACATATGAGATTTGGACAGGCATTTTTCAGTTTTCTTTTACTGCTGTTGTCTTAGGTTGCATGTAGATCTAAAAAAAACCCAAACCAAACCAAACAAGCAACAACTCTGAATCCTGAAGTACAAACAAAAGGGCCTAAATGATGCAGAGAGACATATTGTGATTTATTGTTCACTGTAATTTATAATTATGGTATTGTTATTGTCTCCACTATGAAGATATTGCATTAATTTATTTTAAGAAGATTGACACATGGGCTGTATGTGTATCCACATAAATATTATTTGACTTTTAATGCAAGGGTATGGAAAAGCTAAGATGCTGCTGAGATAAGACATCAGTGCTGTACCTGGAAGAAACTTCTGCAGACCAAACTTGGCCCAGTTTCCAGTTTTATTGGAACCAGATGCCTTTGCAGCATTTAGCTCCAAAATCTGTGGTGCTTTGTCCAATCCATAACCCCTGGGAACTGCTATCACCTAAGATACACCATGGGAGTGTGTCCCAGGGGTTGCTACCACAGTGGTGCAGAAATGATGGGCTTAGTGCAAAGGTCTTGCTTTTTGTGTAATTTGTTAAGAGCATTTAACTCCATGGGAGATTTCTCTGGAGGACATAGCAATTGTAGTCTCTCTGGATATTGGAGGACGTGTCTGGACAGATGTTTGAAGACAAATTAGCATGAAACTCTTTGCAGTCCCCTTAAGACACCTTGCAAGACCCAGTGCTGAAGCTACACAGGGCTTGGGAGGAATCCCTGTGGCTCCAGAGCTTCCCTCCCACCTCTGCAAAGGGTATCCCAGGGCAGGGGAAGGCACTGGCCTGACTTGGCTTCTCCCAGCTGCCATATGGTTCCTCAATGGCTGTGTCCAGCTGCCACAAATTAAGGCTGTCCCTCGGCCTCAGACTGCTGGAGGCTACTGTGGAATTGGGCAGGGAATCAAAGGAGCGCATCCGACTGACGCCCCAACTGTACTCTGCCATGGCAACTGCTGAAGTCTCTGTATTTAGCTTGGGACGTGCGTATTTGTATGCAACAGAGCTGTCCAGTCCAGCAGTCCTTTCAAGGCTGAAAGAAATGTTGGTTAACTGTTTTTTTTCCCCCCTCTTAATCTGTTCCAATTTTACATCTCCACCAGTCTCCAGAAGCAGGTGACTTCACTTACCACAGAAAGCTGTTCTTGAGGTGTGCTGGTCTGCCTATGGAAACTTTAACAAGACAGTTTCCTCTCATGAGATTTCCCTCTCAGGGTTTGGCCATTTTGTTTTTTGCTGGTTTGAGGTTTTTTCCCCTTGTGAGTAATGGCACAACTACTCACAGGTTTCACATGAGAGAAAGCTGCTGTGTAATGTGTATTTTGAAGGTACAAGGAATGAAATAATTGGTACGTAGGTTACAATGGTTGGTCTGTAAGAGTGAATGGATCCTACACCTACACTAATACAAATACTGAGTCAAAGGGGTAAAATTTCTTGTCAGAGATGAGCAATAGTTACAGAAAAACTAGCATTTAGGGAAAAGAAGACTCGTTTAGAGGAAAATTGTGATGGTATATGGCCTGAAAGCAATCTCCAACATGAGATCAGTGCATAGGGCTGCATCCTGGCTTCCTTTCAGTGGACATAGCCCCAGTAATTGAAAGGAAATATTGTTGAAACCAAGTATGAAACTTTCTGGATCCTTATCCCATTTTGTCTTCTCTATGGTAGTATTGAGGACCAACACATATCATTTTCTTCAAACCTGGAACAGTTGCAGTGTTCTAGGTCAAGAACCTAGGGGTTTGTATACTGTACTTCATCAAAAGGAATCATTTAAGAGGGAAGTAATATGGCACAGAGCTTGAGACACCAAGGCTAGCAGGAGAAAAGTTTAGATGTAGTTGTCTATGTTTAAGGTACTGTCAGCAAGACAGGAGAGAAAATAGTCCACAGAACTAGTGAAAATGCTGAATATTTCAGTCACGAAGTTGAAACATTATGATTTCCGGCATTCACACTATATTTATGCATTCTTCTACATCTAAAACATCTTGTTCACCCCCTTACCCCCACCCCCCAAAAAAAGAAAAGAAAGAAAACCCTACATCTTTTACCCTTATTCACCCCTATTGGTCAAAATTTCCATTTCTAAAAGTGCTTCTTTATCTTCTTATTTGTTCTGCTTTCCTGGGCTGAGTTGCTCTGAGGAAGGAAAAAAAAAAATCCTTTTTATGGGTTACATTACTTATGCAGCAGGCATGAAACTGCAAACACCTGGTAGAGTTTCCCTTGTGTGAGCTGCAGCCTACCTCAGAGTACTTTGCAAACATCTGAAACTCATTCTGTGGATCTCAAAGGTCCTCTCCATCACTGATTGAATATTTTTATGAGATTCATTATGGAACAGCTGTGATTGATACCGGTGATCACACAATAGAGACTATTAATGTTTGAGATGTGGTCACTGTCATCCAGAAGAATAATTATTAAATTAAGGTAAGTACAACATGTATCCCGATTCCACACGCATTACGCCTGTTTTTGGCAGGGAACATCTGGATGAGGTGATGCTTGCTGTAGGCATGGGGATGGTTGGAGTATTGGCTCACAAAGATGTTAATTTTGGCTAGTGAACTGAGAAGTAAAATATCTGAAAGAATTGCAAAATTAATATCAGATTTTAAATTGCTAAATAAGAACTGAATGGACAACAAAGTATTCTGTGACTGTGCTTCTGCCTCTCTGTGCATTTCCTGAATATTTTGTTTTTGTTACCAGGGAACCCCCAAAGTTCTCCCATGCCATGCAGTCTGTAGGATCTCTGTCATCACCTTACACTTGGAGACTCCATGCCACTGTCCCCATGGAAAATAATAATATTTTTTGGGTGCAACAGGAGTGTCTCTTTCAAGAGATTCAGAAGTAGACATAGTATATGTACCTGTAGATTTTTTTTGTGTGTTTTTGTGTGTTTGTCTGCACGCACATATGCATATGTAGCACTGTGTGTAATATGTGCAGGACAAGCATGTGTGTGTACCTCAGAACCTCTGTCAAGTGAGTAAGACTGTTAGACAAGGCCAAAGTCTAAGAAGACGATTTTCATACAAGGGGAATCAGCAAGCAGTCTACTTCATAACTTAAAAATAATCTCTGGGATCCGGAACACAGCCACTAGCAGCTGAATGCTGCTTGACCACCAGATTAATATGAGGGGTACTTTTCAGCAGTAGCACCCTCTGAAGGAGTCCATAAAAATGTATATTGAAAAGAAAACAGGAACTGATTTTTCTTGCTGGATTGCAAGATTTAGTAGTTCTTGATATTTTGTCTCAGTAAGTTTGCAATGGATTTGTCACATGCTGTTTAAACTAATTAATTGATCACAAACTGGCAGTATATTAGGGATCTAAAAATCACCACTGTAATTAACTTCATTGCTGCTGCTTGTATCATATTTCATGGTATTGGCCATTTAAAAGAAACCTGTCCAGATTGTTTCATCTCAATGGAATTATGTTGCTTTATACGTGGTGGATTCTATGAGTAGAACAGAAGACAGAAATTGTGGGGTTTTTCACTGCTTTGATTCTTTGTTGATAGTTTTCTTACAATGTTTTTTCTGTCTAATCAAGATGATAGCATTGAAACAATAAGACACAACAACAGAAATCATTAAAAAGGGCAAGCATCTATCTTTATTCAGTTTTTTATAGGCAGACTCTTCTTTTTTTCTTGTTTCCTACATTTTTTTTTGTTCTTTAAAACCAGCGGCAATAAGGTCTGCAGTTATAAAAACATCCAGTGTTTTATTTATACAAATGTCTTGCTAAGAAATGACAAATCAAATAAAGGGTTTATTGTTTCTTAAAGTGGCCAAATTCTTCTTTCAGTTATACCTGTATAACTGTGTATTGAATTCAGGGCTCTTCACTGGTAGAGACAAAAATTTACCTCATATTTTATAAGTGAATGAAGTATTTTACCAGGTTTTCCTGTCCTTCCTGTGTAAGTCAATTACACAATACATTCAGAGACTTGCTCCAGCTGGGGCTTTGCAGAGTAATCTGCAGTACTCATATGCCAATCTCAAGTTTATATTAGAAAGAATCTTTAAACAGTTGTAAGTTCAACAAAACAGAAATTCAGGGTTCGATGTCAGGGAACTAATCTTTTTCCAGATGTAACAGAACCTGGTCATGATAGATAGTCTCAGTTTATGCAGCTGAAAACTGCATTTCTTTGAAGTGCAATAATGCTTACAATTTACATTTGGCTAAATTGTATCTTTTTTGTGCAAGCTACACTACTAGAGGTGACTACAAATCAACACATGGGCTTTCTTTAATGCAGAGAAGCCCAATTATGGCAAGGCTGAGTGGTTATTTGACATTTATATGAAGTACACCTATCCTAAGGTATGGAAAATTATCATTATTTTCAGATGGGAAATGGCTGGCAGACTATTGAACACTGTCTGTGTGAACCTTTGTTGCACAGTACAACACTCAAGTTTTACATTGCTTTCAACCATGAGTGTTGGAAGAAAAATTCAGGGAAAAAGAGCCTTGGCATGCTACTTCTGTGTGTTTTATAAAGACAACCACATTTTTTCTGTGCATTCTACATTGCTTTTAATCTGAAAAATCCTTTTGTATAGGTGATTGCATCAATCAGCATTTGAATTTCAGTGGTAAGACCCCAGTCACCTTAGCAAATGTACTTGTGTGAGGTTGTGAGGTTAATATCCAAAATAGTCCTTCTTAGCTTTATTGTCTCCAGAACTTTTCTAATATCCTAGAATTATGTAGTTCTAGATGGAGGATGGATAGAGTATCTTCTATAGCATGTCCTAGGTTACAGTGTAAGATGTATCCAAAAGTATGTATTCTGTTACCATCTTCATAAGCTGTTGGAAGCGGTGGGACAGTGTTCCCCATCCCCTCCATGACTCATCCCTGATAAGCTCCTGGGGCTATTTTCTGTTAATGGACCAGCTAGTGACACCAGGTGCAGCAGAGCCATCCTCCCTCCAGGGGGACATCATCTGTTAATGGGCCATCACCGCAT